>JACSVZ010000024.1:5132860-5237651 GCA_014706295.1 Lycocorax pyrrhopterus obiensis
CCGCTGCCTATCCGCCCTTCCCAGGAGTTGCCCCTTCCAGCAGCATGATGGGGGGCATGATGGCTCCATCCGTGGGGATGCTGGCCCAGCCCGGAGCCACCGGCATGTGACGCCCGTGGCCATCCCGGCGGGGTACGTGGGCAACGTGCTGGGCGTTCCCAACGGGAATGATGGGGGCCCAGCAGCCCGGCTACGTGGCCGGAGTGGCCGCGGTGGCCCAGCCGTGTACGGGGTCCAGCCGGCACAGCAGCTGCAGTGGAACCTCGCCCAGGTGAGGGGACACGCCTGGAGAGGCTCCCAGAGGATTTTTCCAGGGTTTTTCCTGGGAATGAGCGGGATGGGGGTGAGGGATTGGCCGAGGAATGAGGGGGGTCTCCGGGGGTTGTGTGTGGTGGGGATGAGATTGGTGTGGGGTCAGGTAAACTGGGGCTTCCCTGGCTTGTGTGGGAGCAGCTGAAAATCCCAGGATTGGTGAGGTTGGAAAGAATTCCGAGGTTGAGTCCAGCCTGTGCCCGATCCCAACCTCATCCCACAGCCCAGAGCGCTGAGGGTGCCTCGGACACCTGCGGGGGTGGGGACTCCAAACCTCCCTGGGCAATTCCAAGGCCTGACCGCCCTTTCCATGGAGAAATTCCTGCCGATATCCAACCTGCCCTGATCTCCTCCCACGCCTGGGAGCCACACCCTGCTCCCTTCAGGAGCTCTGCTGTTTTGGGATCCACGAGCAGCGTCCAGGTCCCTCGCTGAGCTCTCTCCCTGTCCCCGTTTGCAGGTGACCCAGCAGATGGCCGGATGAACTTCTACGGAGCCACGAATGATGGCTAGCGGACAGTCCATGGGAGGAAGGAGGAGGGAGGAGGAGGAGGAGGAGGAGGAGGAGCCCAGGGCAGCAATCCCTCCCTCAGCTCCCCGCTGTGGAAATGAGCCCTCGCCTCGTGACCGTTTCTGCCTTTGTTCTGTTCTCCAGACCTGCTCCATGAGACATTGGGGGTTTTTTGCTTTCGGGTTCGGGGGGCCCAGCCCAACCCAACCCCAACCCAACCCGAATGGGGTTTGTGTTTTCCATCCCTGAGATCCATCTCTGCCTTTTTTTCACTGTCACAGCCACGGGACGGCTCGGTGAGCAGGACACGTCCTCAGCACAGTCAATGCACACGGGGAGGGGACCCCTCCCTGCACAAAGAGCTCCTGGGTAGCACTTGATGCCCCGCTGGGCACCTGGGCACAGGCTGGGACTGGGAAATCTGGACTTCATCCGCCTGGAAAGCCGGGATTTCTCACTTCAACTCCAGTGTTAGCAGATTTTTTTGGGGGGAGGGGTGGGGATGAAAGGGTGGGGAACCTCGTTGGTGCTGAGGGTCTGGATTTAAGCCGAGCCCAGGGGCAAGCGAGCCTTGCTACCTCCTCCCTCGAGCGGAGCTCTCCCTGCTCCCGCCCTCCTCGGAACCAAAGTCCTTGGGAAAAAGCCCTGTCCCTGCCCCCCTGAGCAAGCAGGAATCTCGCCCGGAGTGGGGGCAAAGCCGATGGAATGTGAAAAACTTGCACTCCAGAGTGAATTTTTCTGGCTGATGCTGGGATTTGATGGATTTCACTTTTAACAATCTTAACCAGAGTTAACTTCTCCAGGGCCCAGAGCCCCTCTGTGAATTTTCTTACACTTTAAAAAAAAAAAAAAATATGACTCTGACATCCTAATTTATACTTTTTTCGTATTTGTTTTGGGTTTTTTTGGTCGGTTTTGTTCTGTTCTTGTCGTTGTTCCTGTGTAATCCTGGTTCCACCCCCCCCCCAGCCCTTTCCTGGCTCGCTTGGGACATTTTAATCTTAGGCAGATTTCTTTTCTCATCTCCAGTAGAACCCAAAACTGCTTTCAAAAGTCAGCAAACAAGTCAGACTCGTGGTCTGCTCTCTCTGTGGACATGTAAATTCCCAAATAAAATATTGCAGTGGATTCCTCTGGTGTTGCTGGGTCACTCCAGGTGCCGGAATTTAAGGGAATTCCGTCCAAAAACCAGCCCGAATTCGCTCTGGTTTGGGCTCTGTCCCAAACGCCAGGGAGCTGAGGGAGCAGAGCCCAGGCACAATCCGAAGTTGACGCTTTTATATACAAAGCCCTGGGCCCTGGGGTGGGGGAAGGTGGAGCAGAATTCCTGCGGCCGCTGGGATGAGACGATTCCATTCCAGCTTTAATTCTGTCATTTCCTTGCGGCTTTAAGCTCGAGTTTAACAAAACCTGACGAGGCTCGTCCGAAAATGCGAAGGAACTGGGAAAATCGGAGAACTGTGGGATTCCAGAATGGTTTGGGTCCCATTCCATCCCTTTCCCAATCCCGGGCTGCTCCAGCCTGGCCTTGGGCACTTCCAGGGATCCATCTGGGAATTCCATCCCAGCCCCTCCCCACCCTCCCAGGGAGAATTTCATCCCAAAAATCCCAAAATCCCACCCCATTCCCCCTTGTCCTGCCCTTCCATGCCCTCGGGAAAAGCTCCCTCCCCATTTTTCTTAGGAATCTGGGAAGCTGGAGCGGATTTGGGAACCGGGGAAATTTGGGGCTGCTTGTGGGACCTTTTATTAATTATGGGAATTTCTCTCCTCAAACCCAACCTGCTTTTTCCAGGGTAAAAAAAAAAAGGTGTTTTTCCCACTCCCTCCCTTCCCAGGATATCCATGGGGGGGGGGGTCACAGGATGACTTTTTTTTTGTTTTTTTGGGAAAACCTCGACTCAAAGCACAGCAAAAAACTTTTCAAGCTGGCTTTAATCATCTCCACTTGCTGCCCCCAATACTGTACATGCAGGTACAAGCCAATTAAAAGGTGAATAATTCAGATTATTGGGGGTTTTTTTTTCCCCCTCTCCCTTTTTTTTTTGGGATTTTTTTTTTTTGTTGGAGAGGGAGGGAAAAAAACCTCATGGAATATTTTACAAAACAGAGCGTGCGCCCTCCGAGCCGTCGGTGCCGCCGATAGAAACCACAAAAATACGAGAATCGGACAATTTAAGAAAGGACCACGCACGTAGAAAACGCGACAGGACACAGGTAAAAAAAATCGCCTTTTGCTCCTTCCTTAAATATTCCCACTTTTCCGTAGCCATCCCAAACTTCTCTTGGATGTGGCACTGGAGCACCGAGGATGCTCCAGTTCCTCTCCCGTTTCCCGGTGATTTTTTCTTTTTTTTTTTCCTTTTTTTTTGGGGGGGGGGAAATGGGAGGAATCTGTCACGGAACCCAAGTTTAGCACGAGTTTTTTGGGGGGTGGTGGAGGCGCATCCCAGCTCCCAGAAATCCTAAAATATCCAAGGAAAGTCCTTTCCCGGCTCTCCTTTCCGCCCCTCGTCCCCCCTCCCTGCTGGCACCCGCTCGTTTAGTGCCAATTAACTCGGGGTTAATTGGGCTCCGACACCTCCCCAGCATCACGGGGCTCTCCTGGTCTTTCCTTTCCATGGGAATTTTGGGGTTTCTGTGGGAATTTTGGGGTTTTCCATGGGAAATTTTGGGGTTTTCCATGGGAATTTTGGGGTTTCCATGGAAATTTTGGGGTTTTCTGTGGAAAATCTGGGGTTTCCGTGGGAAATTTGGGGTTTTTCCTGTGGGAATTTTGGGGTTTTCTGTGGCGAATTTTGGGGTTTCCAGTGGAGATTTTTGGGGTTTTCTGTGGAAAATCTGGGGTTTCCATGGGAAATTTGGGATTTCCGTGGGAAATTTGGGGTTTCCATGGGCATTTTGGGGTTTCCTTGGGACTTTTGGGGTTTCCTTGGGCATTTTGGTGTTTCCGTGGGAATTTTGGGGTTTCCATGGGCATTTTGAGGTTTCCGTGGGAATTTTGGGGTTTTCCGTGGGAATTTTGGTGTTTCCATGGGCATTTTGGTGTTTCCGTGGGAATTTTGGTGTTTCTGTGGGAATTTTGGTGTTTCCATGGGCATTTTGGGGTTTCCGTGGGAATTTTGGGGTTTCCCTGGGAAATTTTGGGGTTTCCATGGGCATTTTGGTGTTTCCGTGGGAATTTTGGGGTTTCCATGGGAATTTTGGTGTTTCCGTGGGAATTTTGGTGTTTCTGTGGGAATTTTGGTGTTTCCGTGGGAATTTTGGGGTTTCCGTGGGAATTTTGGGGTTTCCATGGGCATTTTGGTGTTTCCGTGGGAATTTTGGGGTTTCCGTGGGAATTTTGGGGTTTCCTTGGGCATTCTGGTGTTTCCATGGGCATTTTGGTGTTTCCGTGGGAATTTTGGGGTTTCCATGGGCATTTTGAGGTTTCCGTGGGAATTTTGGGGTTTCCATGGGAAATTTTGGGGTTTCCATGGGCATTTTGGTGTTTCCATGGGAATTTTGGGGTTTCCATGGGAATTTTGGGGTTTCTGTGGGAATTTTGGGGTTTCCATGGGAAATTTGGGGTTTCCATGGGAATTTTGGGGTTTTCCATGGGCATTTTGGTGTTTCCGTGGGAATTTTGGGGTTTCCGTGGGAATTTTGGGGTTTCCATGGGAATTTCAGGGTTTCCGTGGGCATTTTGGGGTTTCCGTGGGAATTTTGGGGTTTCCATGGGAAATTTGGGGTTTCCATGGGCATTTTGGGGTTTCCATGGGAAATCTGGGGGATTTGAGGCTGGAAAACGTGAGGGATTTCGGGGTGTCCTCGTGGGCTTTGGCACTTGCACCCCCGTCCCTCCTTTCAGCCTCAGCTTCCGGAGGGGTCGGAATTCCTGGCTGAGCTCTGGGAGCTTCTCCTTGCCTCGAATCCCTCAGCATTCCCACCCTTTTATCCCCCCCTCTCCGAGTTTTTAGGGGGGAAGCTGCCTTTAAAGATTCCTTATGATGGATAAAATCCCTTTAAATGGATAAAATCCCTTTCATTTGGAACAGAAATCCAGACTTTTTTTGGGATGGGATCAACATTCCCAAACTTCACTTTGGCTGCTCCTAAAAACCCATCGGGTGCTTTTCTCCCCCCCTGTTTTTATTTCCCTGCTGCTGCCAAGCTGAATTCCGGGAGAAATTCCCGACCTGCTTCCCCCGGAGGTGTTTTTAGGTGTAAACTCGAGGGATCAGTGACAGATTCCGGAGTCCTGGATCATCCTGAACATTCCAGGTGCTCAATTCCGAGCTGGGGAGGAGGAGGAGGAGGAGGAGAAGGAGGAGGAGGAGGAGGAAGGGATGGGGGAAGATTCTCTCCTTTCACGGCACGAAAAGATCAAAGCCCTTTAGAGAAATCAAGGCCACCAACTTCAAAGTGCTCTGAACATTCAGGGGAAGGTGGGGGAGGAGCTGCTCCTTCCAGAGGCCCTCGGGATCGGGAATTCCTTGGATTTTCCCTGCGGTGGGAGAAAATTCCCTTTTTAGCCAGAGGGAATGGGATCCTGGAGGGAATGGGATCAGTGGCCCAGGGGAGGGACGCCTTCCCTGCCTGCTCCGGAGGCTCCTTTTCCATCCAGCAGCTCTGGAGAGGGATTTGTGCCCTTTCAAGGAATTTGGAGAGGGATTTGTGCCCCTCCAAGGAATTTGGAGAGGGATTTGTGCCCTTCCAGGGGCTCTGGAAAAGGATTTGTGCCACTCCAAGGGCTCTGGAAAAGGATTTGTGCCCTTCCAGGGGCTTTGGAGAGGGATTTGTGCCCTTCCAGGGGCTTTGGAGAGGGATTTGTGCCCTTCCAAGAGCTTTGGAGAGGGATTTGTGCCCTTCCAAGGCATTTGGAGAGGGATTTGTGCCCCTCCAAGGCATTTGGAGAGGGATTTGTGCCCCTCCAAGGGCTCTGGAAAAGGATTTGTGCCCCTCCAAGGGCTCTGGAAAAGGATTTGTGCCCTTCCAAGGGCTCTGGAGAGGGATTTGTGCCCCTCCAAGGGCTCTGGAAAAGGATTTGTGCCCTTCCAGGGGCTCTGGAGAGGGTTTTGTGCCCTTCCAAGAGCGGGAGCAGCGCTGGATTTTGGAATCGAGCCCCTCGCCCACCTCTGGGAAGGTTTTGGGGGGCTCAGGGCAGCTCTGGAGGGGCTGATGGACAGAGGGGGTGGAAAAGGGGCACAGGGATCCCTCTGGATCATCCCTCAGGATCATCCCTCTGGATCATCCCTCCAGCCCCGGGATCCCTCTGGATCATCCCTCCAACCCCAGGATCCCTCTGGATCATCCCTCCAGCCCCGGGATCCCTCTGGATCATCCCTCCAACCCCGGGATCCCTCTGGATCATCCCTCCAGCCCCGGGATCCCTCTGGATCATCCCTCCAACCCCGGAATCCCTCTGGATCATCCCTCCAACCCCAGGATCCCTCTGGATCATCCCTCCAGCCCCGGGATCCCTCTGGATCATCCCTCCAACCCCTGGGATCCCTCTGGATCATCCTTCCAACCCCGGGATCCCTCTGGATCATCCCTCCAGCCCCAGGATCCCTCTGGATCATCCCTCCAGCTCTGGGATCCCTTTGGATCATCCCTCCAGCTCCGGGATCCCTCTGGATCATCCCTCTGGATCATCCCTCCAACCCCAGGATCCCTCTGGATCATCCCTCCAGCCCCAGGATTCCTTTGCCTCGGGCTCAAATCCCAAAGGGAGCAGGGTTGGGAGCGGAGCCGCCCACCCCGATCATGGATTGCTTTTCATTCCACAGGGAAACCAAGGAAAGCAAAATCCGGGATGTGGCCGAGTGCACAAGCTCCGGGTCCTAAAGGAATGGGAAAAGAGGGAAAAGGGAAGGATCCAAGGAAAAGGAAAGGATGAGGTATAGCAACAACCGGAGCTCCAGCCGAGCACGGCCCTGGGGGAGCGCTGGGATCTCCCGGATTCTCCCAGATTCTCCCGGATTCTCCCGGATTCTCCCGGATTCCTGGAGTCCATCCCGGTGTTCCCGAGGGACGCTCGGGGGTCCCACAACGTGGAGGTTCCTCAGACACCCGGAGACTTTCCCAAGTCTTTTTAAACCCAAAATCTTCCTCAGGTGAGCGGGATTGTCCCACCCGGTCACGGAGTGAGTCCCAAAATTCCAACCCTGTTATTTGGGATGCTTTTTGTTTTTCCCAAAAAAAGTCTTTCCTGCTGTTTTTCAACTCCTAAAAGTGATTTTTAACAAACCAGCCAAGGATTGGGAGGGGGTTTCTCCATGAAAAAGAAATCCTGCCCCATCCCTGGCTGTGTCCCAGGATGGGGCTTGGAGCAGCCTCTGGAAGCTGGAATTCGATGGATTTTAAGGTCTCTCCCACCCAAACCAGTCTGGGATCCTGTGGAGCAGGGGGAAGGCTTCCAGTTGGAACAGCTTTGCTACAAAAACATTGGAAAAGGCCGATGCACACCCTGCTGTTCCCGCAGGGAATTCTCCAGATCCATCTGCAGCCGTGAAATCCCGAAGGAAAAGCAGGGAAGAGCTCTTCCCATCCACGAGGAAAACCACGTTCAGGCTTTGGATTCAGCCCGGACACCCTTCCTTGACCTGCACAATTCCATGTTTTCCAAACATTCCAGAGGTTCCCCTGTGTGCATTGTCCAGGCATTTCCCATCCATCCGGAAAGAAGCGTCCGAGTCAACTGGAAGAAAAATTTTCCGCCCGGGAAATCATCCCCGGCGCAGTTTTTTTCGGGAATTCTTTTGCGTCGGGGAAAAAGCGTTCCCGCCCCGCCGGGGCTTTGTGAGTCCAGGTGGGAATTGTGGAATCTCATCCCACAAAAATGCGGATCCGGGCTGGAATTCCCAAGTTGTCGTGTCAGGCAGTGAACAGAAGAGATTCCCTGTCAGCCGAGGGAATCCTGATCCCATTCCTGAGGAATTCCTGCTCCGTTTGTAACCAGGAGCTCCCAGCTCCTGCAGGAAAGGTTGGAAGAGCTGGGAAAGTTGCAGGGAATTCTTCCCGCCCTCTCCGGTGCTCTGTGGCAGTAGGTTCAGGGAATTGGTGCTGTATCCCACTGGATTTTCGGGAAAACTCCATGTAAACCTCCTCTCCCAGGTTTTCGGCGTGCCCTGATGGTGACGAAACACGAGCTGGATTCTGATCAATCCCAATTTCTTGGAAATTTTCACTGGACTTTGGCAAATCCGGCCCGTTCCAGGCTGGTGGAAAACCAGGGATAACTCAGGCCTGGAATCTTGGAGTGTTTTCTGTGCTTTGTGTGAATTTTATCAGCTTTTCGGGGATGTTGCAGCATCATTCCGAGGGGGTTTTTTTCGGTCAAATCCATCCTCGTGATTCCGGCTGGGGGTTTGGATTTCAGCTCTGGCAGTGGCAGGTGGGGGCTGCTCCTCTCTGCTGTCAGAGGGGGCTGCAAAACTGATTTCGTTCCACATTCATTCCTCTTTCCAGGGAAAAAAAAAAATTCCGGCAAATCCAATGGTTTGGATTTCTTTCCTTGACAGAAAGCAGAGGAAATCATCAAATAATTCCTTCCCGTGCAGCTGCTTTTGCGAATCTCATCGCACATCAAAAACGTTCTTTCCGAGAAAATATTCCCCCGGAAAAACAACAAAAAACCCACCTTGGAGCGCAGGAATTTATCCTGGGATAAAGTTCGTTTCCTCAGGAGCCGGCACAGGGCAGAGTTTGGGATTTCTGGGCGTCTTGGCCGTGGTTTTCTCGTCGTTTGAGGAAGGAAAACGTCTGCCACGAGGTCTGGGGAAACGAGGAGCTGATGGTGCAACCCCAGCGTGGCACAATCCCGGCTCTTCCCCCAGTTTGGGTTTCCCACACCAGTTTAAGGTGGGTCGTTCCCGCTGGGAAGGGAGCGGCGGCTCCCGGGGGGCCGGAAGGGAAGGAGGGAACGTTCTGTTGGATTCTGGTGTCGCTCCGTGGTGTTTCCACCTCTCCAGGAGCAGGAGGAATCCCTGGGCTGCGCTTTGTCCTCATCACCCCCCCCCCCCAACTCATCCTCAGCGATCCACGAGCCGAAATCATCGGCTTTTCCTCGCTCCCAGCTGGAATTTCACCGGGATTTTTCCAGCAGAAACCCAGGGACGCTTTCGTTGGCCCTCGGGGGCGCGCGGTCGCCGCGTTCTGCCGCTCGTCCCCCGCCTCTGCTCCGCGGCACGGCACGGCCGTGGGATGTTCCTGGCAGGGACGGGAGCAGGGAAGCGGGAACGCGGCGGGCTGGGAACGCCGAGGGGGTGGGAAGCTGCGCCCACGCCGGGAGCAGAACGTCCCTGCTCAGCTCCCTGCTCTGCCCACGCCCCTGCTCCGCGTGGGGCAGGTTTGGAGTTTTCCCCTTGGGGTCGAGGTGGTGAAGGCAGAGGGCGGAGCGGAAAGCTTTTCCTTTTGGGATGCTTTCCCTCACGGAGAGTCAAAAATCCAGCACAGGCTCACCCAGGTTGAGCCTCGTGGAATTCCGTTCGCCACGATTCCGTCGGCCTCGTGGAATTGCTCCGTGCTCGGGAGGGAACATCGAGTCCAAGCCGTTGTTTGTTCCTGTTTCAGCATTTCGGGCACCGAGTTTGTTCCTCAAACCACCGGAGGTTCAGGGCATCCCACATTCCCAGAGGTCTCCGTCCAGGAATCACGGCCCACGATCCAACCAGCAGAGGAGGATTTCATCCTTCCTTCATCCTTCATCCTTCATCCTTCATCCTTCATCCTTCACTGAACCTTTCCCCATCCCAGCTCAGCAGGATCCGGCCGAGTCCCTTCTCAGTGGTTTGGAGTCGGCAAAGTCGCGGCGGCAGCTCCGAGTCCCCGTCACGACGGCGCCGAAATTGTGGCCGTGCCGGGCGAATCGGCCACGGCATGGCCGAGTCCTGCTGGCCACGGGTGTGGGGTTGTGGAACCCCAAGTGTGGGTTTGTAGGACCCCAAAGTTGGAGTCTGTAGAGCCCCCCAGATTTGGGTTGTAGACTCCCAAGTTTGGGGATTTGTGGACCCCAAGATTTGGGGCTGTGGAACTTCGGGGTTATGGAACCCCAGATTTGAGTTTGTGAACGCCCAGATTTGGATTTCTGAACCCCAAGGTTTGGGTATGTGGACCTCAAGGTTTGAGTTTGCGGACCCACAGATTTGGGTTGGTGGAACCCCAGATTTGGGGTTGAGGACCCCCAGGTTTGGGGTTAGGGTTCCCCAGGTTTGGCTTTGCGGACCCCAAAATTTGAGTTTGAAGACCCTCAGATCTGGGGCTGTAGAAGCCCAGATTTGCGTTTGTGGACCCCCAGATTTGGGGTATTGGACCCCAAGGTTTGAGCTTGTAGACCCCCAGATTTGGTTGGTGGACCCCAACATTTGGATTTGTGAAGCCCCTGATTTGGGTTTATGATCCCCCAGATTTGGGCTTGTTGACCCCAGATCTGCATTTGTGAACTCCCAAGTTCGGGGTTGTGGACCTCCAGATCTGGGGACATGAAACCCCAGATTTGGGGTTGTGAACCCCAAGGCTTGGATTTGTGAACCCTCAGGTTTGGGGTTTTGATTCCCCAGATTTGGGGTTGTGAACCCCAAGGCTTGGATTTGTGAACCCTCAGGTTTGGGGTTTTGATTCCCCAGATTTGGGGTTGTGGATTCCCAGTTTGGGTTTGTGGAACCCTCAGATTTGGGGTTATGGATCCCAAGGTCTGGATTTGCGAACCCCCAGATTTGGGGTTGTGGATCCCAAGGTCTGGATTTGCGAACCCCCAGATTTGGGGTTGTGGATCCCAAGGTCTGGATTTGTGAACCCCCAGATTTGGGTTTCTGGTTCCCCAGATTTGGGGTTGTGAACTCCCAATTTGGGTTTGTGGAACCCCAGGTTTGGGTTTGTGGAACCCCCAGATTTGGGGTTATGGATCCCAAAGTCTGGATTTTTGAACCTCCAGGTTTGGGTTTGTGGACCCCTGGGATTGGATTTATGATTCCCCAGATTTGGATTTGTGGACCCCCAGATTTGGGGTTGAGGACTCCCAAATTTGGTTTTATGGACCCCAGATTTGGGGTTGAGGACTCCCAAATTTGGTTTTATGGACTCCCAGGTTTGGGGTTGGGTTTGTGGAGGGAACAGCTTCACCCCAACAGTCTTTTCCTTCAGGTTTGGGTTTGTTCCGCTGGGGCTGAGCTGGTTCTTCATTCCCGGTGCCACCAGGAGAAGCCCAGGTGGGTTTGTTGTGCTCTGTGCGTCGTGGAATTCCGTGGTTTTGCCAAGAAATAATCCTATAAAAACCCCAGCCGTGCTGTGGGGTGCTTTGTGGTGAAGACTGAAGGTCAGAGCCAGCCCCTTGAAATTCCCCATGAACCTCTTGTCCTCCTCCAGACTCCAAAAAACTCCTCATCTTTTGGTGTGTCGGGATTTTGTTCCTTCCCTTTTGGGAACTGGTCCTTCAGGACAGTCATTGGGTTTAGGAATATTTGATGAAGAAACCAAGAGTTTCTAGTGGTGTCTCCCCTGAGTAATTTCAGCAAATTTCAATAGGCACCTTCAAAAAAAGCTTCCGTAATTCCCGGGATTGCTACAAGAACTGGATCCCTCGGAGGGAACCAAAATGCTGCTTGGAAAAAACAAACAAAACGGACGAACAAAAAAAAAACCCCAAAAACGCTCATCCCGCTCAGGAACTCCCGCTCCTTCGTCCGCGCCCCGAATTCCAGAGCTGCTCTTGAGATGTTCCCCTGGAGCGAGCCAGGGTTGGATTCCACCCCTGCTTGGAATTCAGGTATCCAGGAGGGCATCCCGGCTCTCCGGAAGGGCGTCCCAACCCCGAGGAGAACGTCCCAGACCTCGAGGGGAGCGTCCTGGAGCCCGGGAAGGGAATCCCAGAGCCTCGGAAGGGAATCCCGTACCTCGAGGAGGACGGCCCGCTCTGGAGGAGGAGGAGGAGGAGATCCCAGCTCCAAGGAGGGCAACTCCAGGAGGGGATCCAAGATCTCGGGAAGGGCATCCCAGCCCTCAGGGAGGGAATCCCAGCTCCTGAGGAGGGAATCCCAACCCCTGAGGAGGGAATCCCAACCCTCAGGGAGGGAATCCCAGCTCCTGAGGAGGGAATCCCAACCCCTGAGGAGGGAATCCCAGCTCCTGAGGAGGGAATCCCAACCCCTGAGGAGGGAATCCCAGCCGTCAAGGACGGCATCCTACTCCGAGGAGGATATCTCAGACCCCAAGAAGGGCATCCCAAACCCTGGGAAGGGAATCCCAACCTCAAGAAGGGAATCCCAGCCTCAAGGAGAGTATCCCAGACCTCGAGGAGAGCATCCCAACCCCGAGCAGGGCTTCCCAGACCCCAAGAAGCGACAGCCAGACCTCAAGGAGGCCATCCCAGCTCCAAGGAGAGCATTCCAGACCTCAAGGAGAGCGTCCCAGCTGGGAAGGAAGGGGCTGGGAGGCAGCCGATCCGCCAGGATCCCGGTATTCCCGCTCCATGGAGTCGCCTTCTCCCGCTTCCCACGAGGCATTCCCAGAGTTTGTCCTTCGGGTCTGGTTTTGGCCGGACACGAGCGCGGTCAGCGGCGGGACACGAGGAGAAGCCCGGAGGACGCAAGCGCCCCATTCCCTGTCCCCTCTTGCTTTGGCAATGGTCACAGGCTACATGCTCCCGGGAAAAAAATAAAACCAAAACCAAAAAATCGGGGGAAAAAAGGCAGGGAAAAATGGCCACCGAAAGTGCTGGGAAAGCGACCAAACGGGATGAGAGTGGCAGATGTTCCCGGTCCATCCGGAGTTCTCTTGGATATTGCAGTGAGTGTGTCGTCAGCACGTGGCAAAGCTACATAAGAGAAGATGCTACATTCCTTGGAAAACAAAACGAGTGCTGAGTCGGAATCGTTCTGAGTTCCGTGGGGGCTTTTTCCCCGTCTTTACCTCGGAGGCGGGGAAAAGGAATGGGAGGAAAGGAACCTCGTCCTCAGCCGGACTGAGCTGCTCCCAGCTGGGAGCTTCCAGGACGAGGTCTGGGAACAGTCTGGGATCGTTGGCAGTCGCAGCCCTCGGAGGGGATTTTTGCCTCTCCTTCCCCCCTTGCCTCACACACGGCCCTCGCTCCCTCTCCCTTCCCGGGGAGGGCGTCCAGGGCGGATTCTTTTTTGGGGGAAGGAGATTGAAAATCAAAAAAAAAAAAAGAAAACCAAAAAAACAACCCGAAAAAAAAAAAGGATATTTACAGCTCTCCACAACCAGTTCTGCTCGGTCTCCTTGGATGTCTCCATCCCAATGCCGGCCTCTACGGGCAGGAGGGGCTGGTGGAGCTCTCCAGGGAGGACTGGGAGAGGCGGCGGGTCAGGGGTCCGATGCTGGAGTCGGCCAGGGAGGAGGTCGGGAAGAGTTTGTACCAGCCCGAGACGGCGCTGGAGAGATCCAGCTCCTCCAGGATGATCTGGGCCATCCCCATGAAGCACTTGTGGTCCATGCGCCCGTAATCGCCCCAGACGATCACCTGCAGGCAGGGAAGGGGTTAATGGAGCTGGGTGGGAATTCCGAGGAAATCTTGGCAAACTCGGCGTGCCTCGATGGAAAAACCGGGAAAAAGCCCTGCTGTGGTGGGGGTTGGGAAGGTGTGAAGGATGCAGGGAGGGCTCTGGGCATCCCCGTCCTTGGTCCCCTCACCCTACGAGGGTGGGGAGGCCCTGGCACAGGGCGTTCCAGACCCCAAAGACGGCATCCCAGACCTCAAGGAGAACATCCCAGACCTCGAGGAGAACACCCCAACCCCGAGGAGAACACCCCAACCCTGAGGAGAGCATTCCTGACCTCAAAGAGAACATCCCAGACCTCGAGAACATCCCAGACCTCGAGAACAGCATCCCAGACCTTGAGGAGAACATCCCAGACCTCAAGAACATCCCAGCCTCGAGGAGAACATTCCAGACCTCAAGGAGAGCATCCCAGACCTCGAGAACATCCCAGCCTTGAGGATAACATTCCAGACCTCAAGAAGAGCATCCCAGACCTCGAGAAGAACATCCCAGACCTCGAGGAGAACACCCCAACCCCGAGGAGAGCATCCCAACCCCAAGCAGGTCATTCCAGACCTCGAGAAGAACATCTGAGACCTCAAGGAGAACATCCCAACCCCAAGCAGGTCATCCCAGACCTCGAGGAGAACATCCCCACCTCGAGGAGAACATCCCAGACGTCACGGAGGACATCCCAGCCCAGGGAAGCTGTGGCTGCCCCACCCCTGGAAGTGTCCAAAGAAAGGCTGGACGGGGCTTGGAGCCACCTGGGATAGGGGAAGGTGTCCCTGCCCACCTGCAGGACTTTGCCCTGGGGACTCTCCTCGAAGAGCAGCGGCTGCTGGTACGAGGGGTCGCAGGTTTTCTTCACCACCTTGGTCTTCTTCTTGGCCAGGCAGACGCCGTTCTCCAGCAGGTAAACCTTCACGTAGGTGGCTGCCGCGGGAAACCGGGAGAAACGGGGACGTGGAGCAGGATCCCGGGATGATCCCGGCACAGCACCCGCCCCCCTCCATCCCTGACCCCTCCCTTGCGCCGCCACCTACCCGGGATGCACTTGGAGCCCATCTTTGGGATGAGTCCCCGGGCCTGGATCACGTCCACCTCCAGCTGCCCGTTGCGGTCAGCCATGCCGACGTGGACATCGCCTGGAAGCGGGGAGACACCTTCAGGGCCATCCCTGATGGTCACCTCCCCCCTGGGGACAGCCACAGCCCCCTGTCCTCACCAGGGGTGGGATTGTCCTCTCCAGGGGACACCACTGGCCTCACACCCAGCGTCCCACCGGATGCCTGATTTGTTGGGAATTCGGGGCTCGGTGGATGGGAGGGAGCTTGGATTGAGCAGCAAGGAGAGATGGGGGTGGGAGCCCCTCCTCCCCACCAGCTTCATCCCTCTCATCGGGGTTTGATCCCTCATGATGGGAAAAAGGCTGGGATTTACCCAGGCTGGGCCTTGGCCGGGTGATTCCTCAGAAAAAGCAGAGGCTGGGACAGGAGGGATCAGGGGCTGGGAACTCAGAGGGGTCCAACCACCCCCTTTTCCTTCTCCCTTCTCCTCCCTTCTCCCTTCTCCCTTCTCCCTTCTCTTCCCTTCTCCCTTCTCCCTTCTCTTCCCTTCTCCCTTCTCCCTGCTCCCTTCTTCCTTCTTCTCCCTTCTCCCTTCTTCTCCCTTCTTCTCCCTTCTCCCTTCTCTTCCCTTCTTCCTTCTTCTCCCTTCTCCCTTCTTCTCCCTTCTTCTCCCTTCTTCTCCCTTCTCCCTTCTCTTCCCTTCTCCCTTCTCCCTTCTCCCTTCTCCCTTCTCCCTTCTCTTCCCTTCTCCTTTTACACTTCTCCCTTCTCCCTTCTCCCTTCTCCCTTCTCCCTTCTCCCTTCTCCCTTCTCCCTTCTCCCTTCCTTTCCCTGAGCAGCTCTTCCCATTCCCGGCACCTCCAGCCCCAGCAGGATCTGGGTGGACACCTCGGTGTCTGTCCCCAGCTGGGGACGCGCTGCTGCTGGCTGCGAGTTCAGACTTAGGGTGCAGCTTTCGATCCCCATTTGGGATTTCAAAGGGAAAAGTGGGACAAAAGGTGGGGGGTTGGGTTCCTGGATGCTCGGGAAAGGAAGCCTCGGGAAAGGAAGCCTCGGGAAAAGGAAGCCCCAGGAAAAAGCGGAGCTGCCGCTTCTCGGGGATGCCCTGCCCCGATCCCTGCACGCTCCCCCGTGTGGGGCACAGCATTCCCAGGCCGTGCCCGGACCGGGATGTGCTGGGATGGAGCCCTGGGAAGAACCACGCGGCTTCTTCCCCTCCCTCGCCTCCCTCCGGAGCCCCCCGGGCGCTGCCCCTGCTCACCCATCGGGGGGGTTGCCAGGGTCTGCCGCCCCACGAGCTGCCCCGGCCCCAGCCCGTCCAGGAAATCGCTGAACTGGCTCTCCGCGCCCAGCCGGGTGGTGGGGAAGATGAACCTGCAAAGGATTTTCATGGAGCATCCCTCTGGACACCCCGGCAAGGATCCCGGCGCCGTTCCCGATCCCTGCCCGGTTCCTTACGTGCCGTCGGAGCTGTTGCTGTTGGTGCTGCCGTCCGTGGACTCCCGGCTGCCCTGCCGGGTCACCCTGGTCCTCATCTCCACGGCGATCCCGGTCTCGGTGCTCCTGCGGATGGTGCTGCGCAGCTTTTTGGGGCCTCCCTCTGGAATTGGAGACGGGATCAGCTCCGGCTCCTGCCCCCCAGCCCTTCCCTGCCTTCCCGTCTCCCTGTTTTCCAGCCGCGCATCATTCCCGGGGAGTTGTGCACCGTTCCCTGGGTGGATTCCCGCGGGATCCCGCACGGACACATCCAGCTGCGGCGGGAGAGGAGAGCCACGGGCTGGCCCCGCGTCCCCGCGTCCCCGTGTCCCCACGCCGTGTGCCACCGTGCTCTGCTCCCATGTCACCGTGGCTTCGGATGGCCGAGGGTCCCCTCTGCACCTGAGCCCTCCCCCGGTCACCCCACAAGTGCTGGCAGCGTCCCTTGGCCTCCAAAGTGCCCGTGCCAAGGGGGGACGGCACCCCCCAAAGTGTGGGCACAGCCCCGACACCGCCTGATGCCCCCTTGGCCCCCTGTCCCCGTGCCAGAGGGGACAGCAACCCACAGTGCCACAGCCCCAATGCTCCTGATGGCCCCTTTCTCCATCCCCTTGGCCTCCAAAATCCCCCTGTGCCCCTGTCCCCATGCCAGAGTGGACAGAACCCGCAGTGCCACAGGTGTGGGCACAGCCCCGACACTGCCTGATGCCCCCTTGGCCTCCAAACTCCCCCTGTCCCTGTGCCAGAGGAGACAGCAACCCCCAAAGTGTGGGCACAGCCCCGACACCACCTGATGCCCCCTTGGCCTCCAAAATCCCCCTGTGCCCCTGTCCCCGTGCCAGAGGGGACAGAACCCACAGTGCCACAGCCCCAGCGCTCCTGATGGCCCCTTTCTCCATCCCCTTGGCCTCCAAAATCCCCCTGTGCCCCTGTCCCCCTACCAGGGGGGACAGGAACCCGCAGTGCCACAGGTGTGGGCACAGCCCCAACACCACCTGATGCCCTCTTGGCCTCCAAACTCCCCCTGTCCCCGTGCCAGAGGGGACAGCAGCCCCCAAAGTGTGGGCACAGCCCCGACACCACCCGATGCCCCCTTTCCTCCACCCCCCGTCCCTGCCCCGTGTCCCGGGCGGTGGCAGATGGCAGCAGGGAGGGTGGCACCAGTGGCCACCCCTGGCACCGTCGCCAGCCCCTGCCGTGTGACCGTGTGTGTGCGGGGTGGCATCACCGGCCCTGTCCTGCTCCTTTGGGGCTGTGCCCACGCAAGGCTTTGCCCGCTCCTGGCAGCTCCCTGGAATTCCAGGGGAAAAAAATTTAACCCCTTCCCAGCCACCTCTGGGATGGCAACTCCGGATTAACTCTTCCTTTCCCAGATTATGGAATGGCAGCAAGGAGAGGGATGAAAAGCAGCAAGCAGGGAAAAGCCTGCACTAAAAGGAGCTTTGTGCTTCCCCCCCGCCCCTTGAGCAGCTATTTTGAAGCATTTAAATGTTAAATATTTCAATATTAAAGGAAGAAGTCCTTTCTCCAAGCTCCTGCCCGCAGCCAGGACTGGGAGTTACCGGTGAGGGGGACACCGAGGTTGGGCAGAGCTCCAGTGACATCCTCGCCTCGGGTCTGCAGATTTGGCACCTGGAGAAGGGCTGGGGGGGGTTAAAATGCCATTTTTTAGGTGTCATTTTTGGTGTCATTTTTTAGGCGCCATTTTTTAGGTGCCATTTTTTAGGCGCCATTTTTTAGGTGCCATTTTTTAGGTGTCATTTTTGGTGTTATTTTTTACGTGTCATCTTTTACATGTATTTTTTGGGTGTCATTTTTTAGGTGTCATTTTTTAGGTGTAGTTTTTTGGGTGTCATTTTTTAGGTGTCATTTTTTGGGTGTCCTTTCTTAGGTGTCATTTTTGGTGTCATTTTTTTGGTGTATTTTTTTGGGGTGTCATTTTTTAGGTGGCATTTTTTACGTGTAATTTTTTGGGGGCACCATTTTTAGGCGCCATTTTTAGGCATCATTTTAAGGCGCCATTTCTAGGCACCATTTTCAGGCACCATTTTTAGGCGCCGTTTTTAAGCACCATTTTTAGGCACCATTTCCAGGGCACTATTTTTAGGCGCCATTTTTAGGGCACCATTTTTTAGGCACCATTTTTAAGTGCTGTTTTTAGGCTCCATTTTCAGGCGCCATTTTTAGGCACCATTTTTTGGGCACCATTTTTAGGCGCCGTTTTTGGGTGCCATTTTTAGGCGCCATTTTCAGGCGCCATTTTTAGGCGCCATTTTCAGGCGCCATTTTTAGGGCACCATTTTTTGGGCACCATTTTTAGGCGCCGTTTTCGGGCGCCATTTTCAGGCGCCATTTCCAGGGCACTATTTTTAGGCGCCATTTTTAGGGCGCCATTTTTAGGCGCTGTTTTTAGGCGCTATTTTCCGGCGCCGTTTTTAGGCGTCGTTTTTAGGCACCATTTTCTGGCGCCATTTTTAGGCGCCGTTTTTAGGACACCATTTCCAGGCACCATTTTTTAGGCACCATTTTTAAGCGCCGTTTTTAGGCACCATTTTCAGGTGCCATTTTTAGGCGCCATTTTTAGGGCACCATTTTTTGGGCACCATTTTTAGGCGCCATTTTTAGGCGCCGTTTTTAAGCACCATTTTTAGGCACCATTTCCAGGGCACTATTTTTAGGCGCCATTTTTAGGGCGCCGTCTTTAGGCACCATTTTCAGGTGCCATTTTTAGGGCACCATTTTTAGGCGCCGTTTTTGGGCGCCATTTTCAGGCACCATTTCCAGGGCACTATTTTTAGGCACCATTTTTAGGGCACCATTTTTTAGGCACCATTTTTAAGCGCCGTTTTTAGGCACCATTTTCAGGTGCCATTTTTAGGCGCCATTTTTAGGGCACCATTTTTTGGGCACCATTTTTAGGCGCCATTTTTAGGCGCCGTTTTTAAGCACCATTTTTAGGCACCATTTCCAGGGCACTATTTTTAGGCGCCATTTTTAGGGTGCCGTTTTTAGGCACCATTTTCAGGCGCCATTTTTAGGCACCATTTTTAGGCGCCGTTTTTAGGACACCATTTCCAGGCACCATTTTTAGGGCACCATTTTTTAGGCACCATTTTTAAGCGCCGTTTTTAGGCACCATTTTCAGGCGCCATTTTTAGGCACCATTTTTAGGGCACCATTTTTTAGGCACCATTTTAAGGCGCCGTTTTTAGGACACCATTTTCAGGCGCCATTTTTTAGGCACCATTTTTAGGGCACCATTTTTTAGGCACCATTTTTAAGCGCCGTTTTTAGGCGCCGTTTTCAGGTGCCTCCATCACACGCGGCCAACCAAAGCACGAGGGGTGGGCACCTAAACCCCAAGGTGGGCATCAGGGTGGCCTCTCACCGGTCTGGTTGAGCTGCAGGGTGCTCTTGCTCCACTGGGACAGCCCCACGATCGCCACCATCTTGGCGCCCAGGCTGGAGCGGCGCTTCTTGCTGGCGGTGAGGCTGACGGAGTCGGCGCTGCCGCGCGCGCTCTTCTCCAGGTTGTACATCTCGCCGCTGATGCTGGAGCTGCGCACCACATTCCGGGCGGACGAGGAGCTGGCATCCCCGTTGAACATGGTCAGCGCGCCCGCCGGCACCGGCTCTGCTGCCCGGGATCAGCTGCGGGGACAAAGCGGGGACGCGTTGGGCGCTGAGGGGGTGGCAGCGGTTGTGGCACCGCTGTCGCATCCCCGCGGGGATGGGCGGTCCCCTCGAAGTGTTCACAAATCCAGGGAATTCGGGTGGCACCACACACAGAGAGCTGGAAATCAGGGAAAGGTTCTTCCCCCAGAGGGTGCTGGGGCACTGCCCAGGCTCCCCAGGGAATGGGCACGGCCCCGAGGCTGCCAGAGGTCTGGGATTGTTGGACAATGCTCCCAGGGATGCACAGGGTGGGATTTTGGGGTGTCTGTGCAGGACCAGGGGTTGGACTGGATGATCCCTCTGGATTCCTTTCATCTCAGTGTATTCCAAGATTTTTTCCCACCCATGAGAGCAGGACCCCTGGGGTGAACACCCGGCCCTGCCTCAGCTCCCTGTAGGACCTGGACACTCCCGGAATCCAGGGGACACCTGGGTGGGCAGAAGGCTCTGAGTGCCACCAACCTGCCCAGCCAGGGACAAGGGCACAGCCCCATCCACCCCTGAGGGTGTCCAAAATCGCATCCAGATGAGTTTTCCCTGCACATGCCCTTCTCCAAACCGTGTCCAGGTCAGCCTGCTCCAGGTGATCCAACCCCGGGATGGGAATCCCTGGAGCAGGGAATGCCGGGGGCCGGGAGCACTGGAGGTGGATGCCAGACCTCCCACGCGGCCCTGCCGCCTTCCCTTGCCCATGAATATTTCAACTCCAGCGGGATGGAGCATCCATCTTCCAGGGCAAGGTGAATTATTAACTGCAGGCCAAGCGAAGGCACTTTGTGATAATGGATGGAGGCAGCGCCTGGAAAAATGTTTCCCTTTCCGGAGAGAGGGATGGACACGAGCGCGGGGAAGCTGCAGGATGGGGAGTGGGGCAGGGTGGGGGCTCTGCTGCTCCACAGCGGGCACGGCTGGGACGGGACCTGATGGGAATCATGGACTCAGGGCATGACTGGGATGAGATCTGGCAGGAGCTGTGGGATCAGCTCCAGCGCCGCTGAACTCGTGGATTTATCAGTTCCAGGGGTGAGTGGGTGATTAGTCATTAATGTCATTAATGAGCTCCCTCCTGGCTGGCGTTTCCCCCCTGGCTCTGCCCGGGCACTGACCCACGGCCTTCTCCCCACTCCTCGTGCCCAGGGGGGCTCAGCACTGAGCCCCAGCTCCAGAGGGATGGAGACCCTGGGATAAAGCTGTTGGTGTGGGATGAGCCCCAGCTCCGGAGGGATGGATCTCCTGGGATAAAGCTGTTGGTGTGGGATGCATCCCAGCTCCAGAGGGATGGAGAACCTGGGATAAAGCTGGTGGTGTGGGATGAGCTCCAGCTCCAGAGGGATGGAACCCCTGGGATAAAGCTGTTGGTGTGGGATGCATCCCAGCTCCAGAGGGATGGAGCTCTTTGGATAAAGCCGTTGGTGTGGGATGCATCCCAGCTCCAGAAGGATGGAAACCCTGGGATAAAGCCATCAGTGTGGGATGAGCTCCAGCTCCAGAGGGATGGAACCCCTGGGATAAAGCTGTTGGTGTGGGATGCATCCCAGCTCCAGAAGGATGGAGACCCTGGGATAAAGCTGTTGGTGTGGGATGCATCCCAGCTCCAGAAGGATGGAGCCCCTGGGATAAAGCCGTCGGTGTGGGATGAGCTCCAGCTCCAGAGGGATGGAGCCATTGGCATCAGGTGCATCCCAGCTCCGGAGCTTCCCCATCACAGCCATGTGCCGATGTCCAGCACCTCCCTGAAGAGGGATCAGGGCTGATCCGCTGCCTTGGGATCATCCTTTGGGATGACACTTTCCAAGGCCACCCGCCGCCCTCCGGCTCCAAACCTGCTGCAATCTCGGAGTTTTCCCTTAGGATGCACCTGACACGGGGAATGGATCCCAAACACTTCTCCAGCCACAGCACCCCGCTGCACCCCATGCCTCAGTTTCCCCACAGGCAAACCTGGATGAGGCTGTGCCTGAACAAACACAAATCCCTCTGTACGAGGGCTCAGCCAGGCCCAGCCCAGGCCCTTCCACGTTCCAGGTGAGAAATCCCCGGAACAACCCAACCCTGTAGGGCCAGGAGGACACAAAAGGCTCCTATTGCTGTTCCCCGCTCGCCGCTCCAGCCGCCCGGAGAGCACCAGGCTCTGGTGGGAGCAAATTAGATCAGGAGAGCAGAGCACTAATGGGATCATTTCCAATGCAACACACACAGGGATAATCCGCCGCAAAGGAAGTGGAGCGCGCTCCTCAGCCCGAAGGGAGGATTTGCTTTCCCCTGCCCGTGGTTTTACCCCTTATCTCTCTGGACAATCTGTTTCTGCCCGGAGCGGGTGCTGGGTGGGGGGCTCGGGGGGTGCCTGGTGCTGAGATGAGCTGGGCTGGAGGCTGGGTTTGAGTGCTGGAGCCTGTGGCTGCCACAGCTGAGCTGGCCTTGGCAGGGCCACAGCATCCTTGGCAGGGCCACAGCATCCTGAGTATCACCACAGTGCCCTCAGCACAGCCACAGCACCCTTGGTACCACCACAGCATCCTCAGTATGGCCACGGCACCCTTGGCACGGCCACAGTGTCCTCAGCACCACCACAGTGCCCTCAGCACCACCACAGCATCTTTGGCATGGCCACAGCACCGTTGGCATGGCCATGGCATCCTCAGCACCACCACAGTGCCCTCAGCATCACCACAGCATCCTTGGTGCCACCACAGCACCCTTGCCATGGCCATGGCATCCTCAGCACCACCACAGCGCCCTCAGCACCACCACAGCACCCTCGGCATGGCCGTGGCATCCTCAGCACCACCACAGCTTCTTTGGCATGGCCACAGCACCCTTGATGCCACCACGGCACCCTCGGTACCACCAGAGTGCCCTCAGCATGGCCGCAGCACACTTGGCATGGCCACAGCATCCTCAGCACCACCACAGCACCCCCGATGCCACCACAGAACCTCTGATGCCACCACAGCACCCTCGGCGCCACCACAGCACCCTCGGCACCACCACAGCACCCCCGATGCCACCACAGAACCTCTGATGCCACCACAGCACCCTCAGCACCACCACAGCACCCCCGATGCCACCACAGCACTCCTGATGCCACCACAGCATCCTCAGCACCACCACAGCACCCTCAGCACCACCACAGCACCCTTGGCACCACCACAGCATCTTCAGCACCACCACAGCACCCTCGATGCCACCACAGCACCCTCGGCACCACCACAGCACCCCCGATGCCACCACAGCACCCTCGGCACCACCACAGCACCCTCAATGCCACCACAGAACCTCTGATGCCACCACAGCACCGTCCTCACCACCACAGCACCCTTGGCACCACCACAGCACCCCCAATGCCACCACAGCACCCCCGGCACCACCACAGCACCCCCGATGCCACCACAGCACCCTCATCCCGCCGCTGAACCCGCAGCCCCGCTGCTGCCCCTGCCCCGGCTCCCCCTTCCCGGCAGCGCGGGGGGAGTCAGGGAACGGCGCCGGTTTTCCCTTCAAACACCCATTTCCCCCTTCCCCTCCATGTATTTATTCCCTGTATCCCAAAGCAGCGGGATCCTCGGAGCCATCCACCGTGACGCCGCATCCAAGCCCCCTCCTGCCGTGCCACGGGAACGCATTCCCGAGCTCCCGGGGCAGCGCCGCAGCCCCCGCAGCGCTTACCGCGACCACGCTCCGTCCTTGCGGGAATCAACAACCACCGGCAGCGCCGGGAAGTTCCCCGGAGAGCCAGCCCCGGATCCCGAGGGATGCACGGAGCCCCCGGACACCGCCGGGAGCCGTGTCATGGCTGGAGCATCCCCCCAGCGCCCGGCGCCGATGGAGGAGCACAAGCGGCAGGAAAAACGGGATCCCTGCTGCGTTTGGATCGCGGCGGCGCGGGGGCCGAGCTCTGCCCTCCCCGCTCGTGGCACCCCAAAAAAAATATTCCAAAAAAAAGAGGAGATGGAGGCGGCTTACCGGCCCTGCGCCGGGGAGGAGGAGGAGGCTCAGCTCAGCTTCCCAGCCCCATCCCGGCCCGATCCGGAGGGTGCCAGGGCGGGTGAATCCTTCCAGGGTTCTGGAGAGCCGGGGCTGCGCTGGCGCTGCTTCAGCATCTCCCTCAGCATCTCCATGGTTACACGGCTGACCCAGTTCTCCTCCCAGCCCCGAGCAGGGGCACAGTGGTCCAGCGGGGTGGGATGTGCTGGGAGCATCCCTGGGCCGGGATTCAGGGAGCTGGTGACCCCCCCTGGATCCCTCCAGACAGATCCAGATGCCATGGAGCTGCTGGGAATGGCAGGGCTGGGAAAAGTGGGGCTCGAGGCAGGACAGGGTGAGCCCAGGAGGGGATGGAACCTGGTGATCCCAGGAGGGGATGGATCCCGGTGACCCCATGAAGGGATGGATCCCAGTGACCCCATGAATGGACGGATCCCAGTGACCCCAGGAGGGGATGGATCCCAGTGAGCCCAGGAGGGGACGGATCCCGGTGACCCCAGGAGGGGATGGATCCCAGTGACCCCAGGAAGGGACAGATCCTGGTGATCCCAGGAGGGGACGGATCCTGGTGATCCCAGGAGGGGACAGATCCCGGTGAGCCCATGAAGGGATGGATCCTGGTGACCCCATGAATGGACGGATCCTGGTGATCCCAGGAGGGGATGGATCCTGGTGACCCCATGAAGGGATGGATCCCGGTGATCCCAGGAGGGGATGGATCCCAGTGACCGGGCAGTGCCAGGGATTGCAGGTGTGGGAAGGAACAACCCTGGAGGCAGCGCTGACCCCAAATACGCCACAGAAACAGGAACGAGGGGCAAAACGTTGATGGGAGAAATGGATGCTTTGGGAAAAGCTCTGGAGAAGGAGCAGCCCCGCAGGTGCCCCCACCCAGGTGGGAAATGAGGAGGAGGAGGAGGAGGAGGAAGGTGCTAAATGAGCACGGTGGGGGTGGCTGGGAATGCTGCCTTGCCAGGGAAGGAGGCAGAGGAATTTTGGGAGCTTTCTGCTCCCTCAAAACCCTCCAAGTGGGTGTTCCCAGGGGAAAACGGGGCTGGAAACCACGGGCTGGGGCTGCCTCGAGCCTGGAGGGACAGCACTGAAAACTGCGGATGTCTGGAGCAGGTAGGTCCTAAAATTCCCTAAAATTTTTTGGAACAAAAGCTTGCCAGAGCTGCCACCCCGAGGCCCTGCCAGTCCTTGGGCAACAACACGCCAGGAGCTGCAGCATCCCAGCTCCCACGCACGTGCTCCTCCAAGAATTTGGGAATAAGGCAAGGGCTTATTTCCCCTAAAAGCGTTTAATTCTAATTAATTGCTTCAGCTTTGATAGGCAGCTGCTCGTATAATTTTAATTGCCCAACAAGGGGGATAATTGAGTGCACGTGAGCTGGGAATTTGGGAGGAGCTCCAGGTCCTGGAATTCAGCATTTCCTGGCTCTGGCAGGTTAGCAAAGTTCTGTCCTGGCTGGAATTTGCTGCAGGTGCAGCGTTATTGCTTAAAATTAAAGGCTGGGTCCAAATGTGATCCATTCCTTGGAAAAGGTGGGAAGTTTGGATGGGGCTGTGCTCGGGGGATCCCACAGGAGTAGCCTCTGGAGAAAGGCCTGGCTGTTGGGGGAGCGAGGCTTAGCAAAGCTGTGCCTGGGAGGAAGAAGAGGAGGAAGGCCCTGGAGCAAATCCTGCAGGATGGCTCCGGTCTGGATGGTTTTCCGAAGGGCAGGTGCTGGGATGGGAGGTGCTGGTGGCCGTGGTGTGGGTGGAGAGCCTGGGGGCTGATGGGATGGTGGTGACAGTGACCAGGGGTGTCCCCAAGGGCTCAGCTCTTCCAGAGAGCCAGGAATGGCTCTTGTGGGATGGCATTCCTGCAGCCTGGAAGCAGCTGGGGCTGCTCCAGGTCCTCTGCGTGCTTCCATCTGTTCCTGGATGTGGAGATGGACTGGGAGCACCAGTGGGATCCAGACTGGGAGCCACAGCCCTGTGTGGGGTCTCCAGGCAGCAGTGGCACGGGAAAAATGTCCCATGGGGATCTTCCTCAATCCTGCTGTGTCCAAACACGCCTCAGTCGTGGCAATTCCCTTTCCATCCCCATTCCCAAAGGATGCGTCCGTCTCCGGGTGCCACAGCTCCAGAAGGATCCATCCAGCAGCACCGGGATGGGGAACCAAACGTCTTCCAGCGGGACACAGCGTCCTCCTGCACCCACCTCGTGCCCATCTTCCACCGGGAAGGTGGGACAGGTGTGGAATTCCGGGTGATCCGTGTCCGAGCCCTTCCCGGTGGGCTGGCTGGGGGCTGCAGGACACCGGAGGCAGCGCCCTGACCACGCCGTCCCTGTCCCCCGTGTCCCTGCGTGACGTCTGGTTAAATCAGATCCGTGCTGAATCCCAGCGTTTCCTTGGCAACATCGAGGAATCCGAGGAGCAAAAGGCACCCGGCAGGGCCAGGCTGGGGGATGGCCAGCGCCCGCCGAGCCCAACTGGCCACCGGAGCCACGGGGACACTGCGGCAAGCAGTGGGCATTCCCAATGGTCCAACTCATCCTGGAGATAATCCCAGGACAGAGCATGGATAATCGGCCCTGGTGGCACCTCGGTGCTGGTTGTGGGCAGCTGGGGACGGAGCAGGACCTCGCTGGGGACACGCAGGAGCTGGCACCGAGCAGCCACCGTGGCCAGTGGGACGCTGCAGCCGCGTGGCCCCAAAAACTGGGACAGCTCCGTGGGGATGCAAGAAACCGGCCCCGGGATGGGTTTGGAACGGGATCGCCCTGCTCAGATCCCAGCCCTTCTCCCGGTGGCACCAAGGGCTGGCATGGCCATGCCAGGGCCGGGGCTGATCTCCCCCGGCACGGAGGGAATGTGGAGAGGAGCTTTTCCCGTTCCCGGCTGCCGCTGCCTTTCCGGCTGCTCGGCTCCGAGCTCTGCAATGCAGCGCGCTCGCCTCGGCTGCTGTGTGTGAATCCCATCAATATTTCATGGAGCTGCTTCCTCCAGGGGAAGGGCTGCTCTCAGCTCCGGCTTTCTGCTGCTCCTACCAGCAGGGAACATCTGATTTCCTTCCACCAGCACCCCGCAGATCCCCCTTGTCCTCCCCATTTCACGTTGGTAAAGATCCCTGTGCCTTCCAGGGGCTCCGTATCCCGAAATCCCTCAGGTTCCAAAGCGCTGACCAAATTCCACCCTTGGCCGCTGGCACCTGCCCAGCACTCCTGGGGTCTCCAGGGATGAGCCACCAGCTCCAGGATGGGTCACCAAACCCACCCACACCCCCAAATCCGCGTCTGGCAGCAGGATGTGCCAAGAGCCTGGCTGGATCCGACATTCCCTGCCCAGCCGCATCCATCCCGCGGGCCCCAGCTGGCTCCCGAGCCCAGCAGGAGTCGGGGGCGAGCAGCTTTGTTTGCAGAAAAAGTTGCTTTTTTAGCTGCTAAGGCTGCACAATTCTTCCCGAGCTTCTTCAGGGATCAGCAGAAAACTTGGGAAGAGTTCTGGGAGCCGGAGCGATGCCAGGAGGGCGCAGAGCCTGCGGCAAACACCCCTCGCTGTGGCACAGGGAGCTGGGGCGGCTCACCGGGGCTGGCACCGGCTCCTGCATCCCTGGAAGAGCAGGAGGATGGGATGAAGAGACACGGGATGATCCCAGCAAGGTGCTGCTCCCTGGAAAACTTGCGGGAAGAAGATGAGGCCAAATGCTCTGGTGTTGCTTCACCACCCAACAACTGAAATCTGCACAATTCCTGATTTCCAGGGTGAAACCTCCATCTCCAGGAGTCTCTCTGTCCGTGGGGAGGATGAGGAGCCTGGAGAGGCTCCCAGCAGAGCATCCCAGGGCAGGGAAGCAGCTCCTGAGCCCGGCAGGCAGCGGGAGGAGCGGGGCTGTCAATCCCTTCCCAATAATTCCTGACCGAGACTCTCTCCCTGCTCTCGGAGATGCAGTGACAAAACATTTGAAGTGCCTCGACAGGGATGCCAAGAGCTGCTGCCACACGGCTCGGGATTTAATAAGCAGGAAAATTAGGGATTTTCATCACCTTCAACCACATCTTGTATCCGTGTGATGCTTCCCGAAGGGCTGCGCTGCAGCGGGAGCCCACGGAGAGCTGAGCTCCAGGGGAATGGAATGAGGGGGATTCACCTCCAGATTTGGGGCCAAGCAGCTCAAGGTGCTGCAATGTCACCCTCTGTCCCTGTCCCACAAAGGCTGGAATGGGGACAAAGCTGGAGCGCTGGGAATGTGGGAGGCGGCAGGAGTTCGGCCTCACAAAGGGATGTCGGAGATGGAACAGCGGGAGAGAGGTGTGAGCACAGCAGGAGTGGCCTTGGGGAGGTGTTGGTGCGGGAAGAAAGGGGCACAGGGAGAGCTGGGGCTGGAGGGGAGAGCTGAGGAGCAGCCGGGGATCAGGCAGGGATGGTTTGGGAATGGATGGGGAATGAAACCAGGGATGGTTTGGGAATGGCCAGAGGGATCAGCCAGGGATGGTTTGGGAGCAGCCAGGGAATGAAACCAGGGATGGTTTGGGAACAGCCGGAGATCAGGCAGGGATGGTTTGGGAATGGATGGGGAATGAAACCAGGGATGGTTTGGGAACAGCCGGGGATCAGGCAGGGATGGTTTGGGAATGGATGGGGAATGAAACCAGGGATGGTTTGGGAACAGCCGGGGATCAGGCAGGGATGGTTTGGGAATGGCCAGAGGGATCAGGCAGGGATGGTTTGGGAACAGCCGGGGATCAGGCAGGGATGGTTTGGGAATGGCCAGAGGGATCAGCCAGGGATGGTTTGGGAGCAGCCAGGGAATGAAACCAGGGATGGTTTGGGAATGGCCAGGGGATCAGGCAGGGATGGTTTGGGAATGGATGGGGAATGAAACCAGGGATGGTTTGGGAGCAGCTGGGGATCAGGCAGGGATAGTTTGGGAATGGATGGGGAATGAAACCAGGGATGGTTTGGGAATGGCCAGAGGATCAGGCAGGGATGGTTTGGGAATGGCCAGAGGGATCAGGCAGGGATGGTTTGGGAACAGCCGGGGATCAGGCAGGGATGGTTTGGGAATAGCCAGGGGATGAAAACAGGGATGGTTTGGGAGCAGCCAGGGGATCAGGCAGGGGTGGTTTGGGAGCAGGCAGGGATGGTTTGGGAACGGCCAGGGGATGAAAACAGGGATGGTTTGGGAACAGCCGGGGATCAGGCAGGGATGGTTTGGGAGCAGGCAGGGATGGTTTGGGAACAGCCAGGGGATGAAAACAGGGATGGTTTGGGAACAGCAGGAGGATGAAACCAGGGATGGTTTGGGCAGGTGGTCCCTTGTCCTGCAGTGGAAGGACAGCCTCAGGCTCCCGTGCCTGGCAGCAAAGCCCCGGATTTGGGCTGCGAGTGAAGCCCATCCCGTGATCCCGCAGGATCTGCAGCCTCCCACTCCCAGCACACAATCGAGACAAGCAGCACAGCCCCCAGGATGTTCCCTGGGCACCCAGGGATGGCATTCAGCCTTGGAAGCCCCCTTGCCATGGGTCCCGGACCCCTGGGGGTGGGCACTGACCACCACAGAGCCCCTCTGACCCCTGGGGGTGGGCACTGACCACCACAGAGCCCGTCAGACCCCGGGAGTGGGCACTGACCACCACAGAGCCCATCACAGCCACCACCTCCCGTGGGGGCCACCCTGCAGCTCAATGCCAGCACCCACATGTGGCCCTGGGGACCATTTGGGGGCACAGAGGGGACCCTGTGAGCAGCCAGGCCCGTGCCCGTTGGGGTGCCATGGCGATGCCCACGCTGCCCTCGGGCTGTCCCCACTCGTTGTCCCCGTGGTTGCGGCACGAGGGAGCAGCACAGGAGCTCTGCCCATCCCAGGGCATCCTCTCACCCTTCCTCACCCACCCACTCCTTAATTCTCCCTCCAGAACCGACCACAGCACATGCCCCAAACCCCACAGAGGGCGGGAGAGGCTCTGGATCGAGGAAGAGGCAAATCCACGTACGAATCCCAGGCTGGAGACGCCGGGAAGCCCGGGACGAGGTGAGCCCGGTGCGATGCCCCGGGGCAGACCCTCCCCAGGACCCTCCCCGCTTTTCCCGGTCCCTATCCCGGTTTTCCCGGCGCTGGGACCGCCGTGCACGGGACGGGGTTGACGTCAACGGGCTTTCAGCGGGATGATGGATGGCACGGGAAGGCGCTCCCGGTGCCGAGCCGCCGGCCGGGAAGCGCTGCCCGCCCCGCACCGGGAAAGGCTCCGCGAAAGCGGCCCCGGGAGCCCTCGGGAACGGGGGGAACGCGACCGTAGCTCCCCCGTTTTCGGCGCAGCGCTGATTTTGAGGGGTTCGCATCCCGGCTCAGAGCCTGGGGGATGATTTAGGGGTGCCGGCAGCCGCGGGGTACGGGGGGACCCCCGGCGTTGTCCCCACGGGGATCGAGACCCCTCCTCTCCCTCCATCCCCCCTCCCGTGGCTCCCGGAGCGCGCATCCCGCTGCTCCCCGGTACCGCAGCCGCGCCGGGCATCCCCAAAATCCACCTCCCCCGCTCCCCCGCCGCCGGCCGGGGATGCTCCGGGGCAGGTGCGGCCCCGCTCGGCCCGGTGGCCGCGGGGCCCGGGGCTGTCGCCGCTGTCCCGGGCGCCCGGAGCGCCGCACCCCGCGGGCACTCACCGCTGCCGCCGCCGCCGCCGCCGCCCGTGCCCGCTCCTCCCCCGTTCCCGGCGGGCTGCTGGGAGCGGCGGGCGGGGGAGCCCCGGGCCCGGCCCCGACGGCCCGGGCGGAGCGGAGAGGGACCGGCACCCCCCGAGGGACCGGCACCCCCCGAGGGACCGGCCCGGGAGCCGCGCGAGGGGAGGTGGCGGCCGGACCCCAAAAGGCGGCGGCAGGACCGTGCAGCCATCAGGTGGATCCTGAGGGATGATGGAAGCAGCGGGCGGTCTCCAGCAGCCTCCGGTTGGACCCTACAGCCTTCAACTGGATCCTACAGCCAGCAGCTGGACCCCAAAAACCTCCAGCTGGACCCTACAGCCTTCAGCTGGAGTCTGGACCCATTAACCAGAGCTCAGGAACCACCAGCTGGATCCTACACCCAGCAGTTGAACCCCAAGAGGCACCAGCTGGATCCTACACCCAGCAGTTGAACCCCAAGAGGTGCCAAACGGAAGCTGCACCCTTCAATTGGACCCTACAGCCATCAATTGAACCCCAAGAGCCTCCAGCTGCACCCTATACCCATCAACTGAACCCTACACCCACGAACCGAACCCCAAGAGCCTCCAGCTGGATCCTACACCCATCAACGGGACCCCGAGAGCCTCCAGTTGGACCCTACACCCAACAACTGGACCCTACACCCATCAAACAAATCCCAAAGCCCCCAGCCAGACCCCACAACCCCCCAGCTGGAGCTCAAGGCCCTCCAGCTGGACCCTCCAGCCACCAGTTGGACTCTGGAGCTGCCACCTGCCCCTTCTGTCCCAGCTGGACCCCGAGAGCAGCTGCCACCCCCCTGCTGTCCCCACCCGGACCCCGAGAGTCCCCAGGCAGACCCCGGCACCTCGGGAGCCTCCGGGCTGAGCTGGAGCCGATCCCGCTCGGCCTGGGGTTTGGGAATGCACAACCCTCCCGGCCCCGATCCCGCTGGAACACCCAGGGGGACAGGGACACCATGGGGACACCCCCGGAGCCCTGGATCGCGGCGAAGGAGGAATTTGGGTGGAGAGGCGGCGATTCCAGCGCTGCCCTTGGACTCACCTTGGCTGCCGGGATCCAAACACCGATTTCCCTCTAAGCAGCGTCTCCCTGCTCCCGGTGAATTCCTCCGGCGCTTTCCCTGCGTTGCCTCTGCCGGCTGACATGGAGCCACGTGCCAGGAGGAAACCTTCCTTAACTCTGTCCCTCCCTAAAATCCCGCCAGCCTCGCAATTCCCAGCTCCCCATCCCATGGACAGCACCGGCACCCGGTCCTCGCTGCGTTCCCAATCCCGGGATTAGGGCCTGGGGAGCGATTTGGGATCGGGGTGGGTCAGTGGGTACAAGCATCCATGAGGGAAGGGAGGATGTGGGATAATTGCCCCCCTTCCTGTGGCAGCTGCTGGAGGGAAAAACTGGGATGCAGCAGGTCCCGGCAGGAAAGCTGGTTCAGGAACAGGAATAGCTGGAAGAACTAAATATGGAAACTTGGATAAAGCAGCGCTGAAGGAGGGAATGGTTTCCTAACGGGATTCAAAGCATATAAACAAACTCAGGGAGGAGGGAGGTTGTCCAGAGGGGCCTTGGTGAGGAAGAGTTTGGAAAACCAGCTGGAATTCTCCCGGCAGGGAAAGCTATTCCATGAAATTTCCAGCTTTGTGGAGGAAGTGCCAGTCCTGGGAACACGTTGTTTGGGGGAAGAGATAATGAAAACAACATCCCTAAAGGATTCTCCGAAGGATTTTTTTTCCAGCTGCTTTTGGACGACAGGAAGTTTCATGGCAATGGAGTTTTCAGTTCCATTGGATGTTTTTCGCTTCCTTTGGGATCACCAAGCTCACACTGGGAAGGCTCTGGTGCCGCAGCTTCCAGGCTGTGTGGCACCAATCCCCTGGGAATCGCTTCCCTGGATGGACAAACCCCCGAGCCTCAGCCTTGTCCTGAGATCCCATCAGAGCTCTCCCATCTCCGATGTCTCTTAATTCCTTAAGGAGCTCGGCTTTGCCGGCTCCTCGGCACCTTCCCCTTTCCCTTTTGGGTTTGAGCCGGCACCAAGGGGGTGGCTCAATGCGATTATCCCGGTAAAACTCCCCTAAGAGGATTCCCAGGGCTCGGCTGCAGGGGCTCCGGGCAGGATGTGGATTGGGATGAGCCTGCTGGATGTGGGGGAGCCCGGGAGAGGCGTCCCTGGGAGGGTGACCCCGGGATCTGCAGCCCCCGTGGGTGCCATGTGCTGCCATTCCCTGGCAAACTGCCCGTGGAGTGGATCCTGCTGGTCCTGGAGAGAAGGGGAGGCGATGGAGACACAGGGAAGGGGTGGGAATGTCGGGGTTCTGGGGTTGTTGGGGGGTTCTGGGACTTCCCAGGGGATTTGGGGGTTTCCCAGGATGGTCCTGGAGCTGCCCTGGGGCATCCTGGGGTTGTCCAGGGATGTCCTGGAGCTGTTGGGGGGCTCTGGGACTGCCCTGGGGAGTCCTGGAGCTGCTCTGGAGCATCCTGGAGCTTCCCAGGGGATTTTGGGGCTTCCCAGGAGGGTCCTGAAGCTTCCCAGCAAGGTCCTGGAGCCGCCCTGGGGCATCCTGGGGTTGCCCATGGGATTTTGGGGATTCCCAGGAGGATCCTGGCGCTGCCCTGGGGGGTGCTGGGGATTCCCAGGAGGGTCCTGGAGCTTCTCCGGGACGTCCTGGAGCTGTCCAGGGGCATCCTGGAGCTTCCCAGCAGATTTTGGGGCTTCCCAGGAGGGTCCTGGAGCTTTCCAGAGGACTTTGGAGCTTCCCAGAAGGGTCCTGGAGCTTCCCAGGGGATTTGGGGGCTTCCCAGGGTGATCCTGGAGCTGTCCTGGAGGCCCTGGAGCTGCATTTAGGGGAAGGAGAAGCTGCACCTGGAGAAGGGTTACGGAGAGAGGCTCGTTTATCGCAGGATTGGGAATCCCAGTGGGCATTCCCTGGAATAACCCTGCCCTGGGAAGGTGCCAGTCCCTGCCGGGGCTGTGGGATGATCCCTGGCCCCTCTGGAAGTGCCAGAGCTGCGGCAGCTCCTTCCCTGCTCCCTGCTGGGGGCCGTGTCCCACTTCTGGCAGGAGCAGGAGCCGTGTGGAGACGCTGGAAAATCTCCTCCCGCCCTCCCGGCAGGAGCAATGGGGTCACCAGTGCTCACCAGTGGGATACTGGGACAGCCAGGGGGCTGAACTGGGCAGGAGGTGCTTTCCTGGGAAATCCTCTCCCCACTGCCAGCAAAATGTGGGAATATTGGGAATGGGGCTTCCCAGTCAGCGTCAGGCTGAGCACCTCCGCTCCCAGTGCTGATCCTAAAGTTTTGGGGGGTTTTCCTGGTTTCTGGCAGCTCTTCCTTGGGAAAGGAGGGCTGGGAGAACGAAGGAGAGCAGGATTCCTTTGGGAGTTCCCATCTGGATCAGGAAAGGTAAAATTTCCTGGGACACAGGTTCAGACCTGAGCACAAAAGGGGATCCACAAGCCCAGGGTTGACCCTGGATCATGCCTCGGGAATTCTGGGCTCCCAAGGAATCCTTTGGCAACACCCAAAGGTCAAATTATCTTCTCAGGGTTTAATTTCAAAGCAGAAGGTTTCAAAAATCAGTGTCCAGGCATAGATATATTCCTAAATATCCTTAAATATCCTAGGGATCATCCCAGCTGGGAGAGGCACCGGGTGGGATGTGGCACTTCCAGCTGGGAATGTGGCACAAAGGGTCAGGCCCCAAAATCTGGCCCTAAATGGCCCCTTTTTCCTGAAGATCCACAAGGCAGCGTGTCCACGTCCAGGAAGAATTTATATCCAGGTTTTCCCGTGCCTGTGGATTATTGCCCCAAAGCAACAGCTTGTTTGGGATAAATCCAGAGTCCTGCTGGAACGGGAATCCCAGGGGACGGCGGGGGCTGAGCTGGGAAGGGCCAGGCTGCTCTGAGCTGATTTTCCTTGGTGCCAAACGAATCCGTGGCTCCCAAATCCAGGCCTGGGGTGCAGCGGGAAGCGTGGGAGGGATGGGATGAGCAGGTGGAAGGTGCTGGGCGAGTCCAAACTCACCGAGGCACCACCGAATTCCTGCAAAGCCGAGTGGAAAAGCACTTTCTCCTTTCCTTTTTTTTTTTTTCCCCTCCCCTCCCTGTTTCTTGTTTTCCTTGGCTCCTGCACGTTCCGGGCAGGCTGACAGGGAGCTGCGATCCCTGTGGGAAAAGCCGAGCGGCTCCAGACAATGGATCCATTGCTGCCGGAGAAGGGAGCAGGTGGGGAGGAAACGGAGCCGCACAAAAGGATCCGGCGGGGGGAGGAGGAGGAGGAGGAGGAGGAGGAGGAGCAAAGGGGGGATTGTCCAGAAATCCCTGGAGAGGGGCTGGATCCAAGCTGGGTGCTCGGACAGCTGGGCCTGGCAGCAGCATCGGTACAGGGTAATTAATTAATAAATTAATTCCAGGGAATTGTGGGGGATGGATTGTCGGCCTCGCTGCTGAAACAGAAGGAAATGGCTCAAAAATTCGGGAATCCAAAAAAAAAAAAACAACCCCAAAGTGGAGCAGCCGTGAGGGTGGGGAATGGATTTCCCAGAGAAGCTGTGGCTGCACCATCCTTGGATGTGTTCAGTTCCAGGTTGGAGCGACCTGGGATAGTGGGAAGTGTCCCTGCCCGTGGCAGGGATGGAATTGGATGATCCTTAACGTCCTTCCAACCCAAACCACTCCGTGATCCCGCCTTTTATTTCTCTTGGCTGCCTTGCAAGTGCCCTCAGTCGCAAGGCTTCCAATAAAACTGCAGGAATTTGCTGCAAGACATTTCCCGCTCCAGCGCCAGCACGGAGCCTCCGGGGCAGCCGAGCTCCCAACCCACGGAGGACACAGAAATTTGTCCCATTTCCTACATTTCTACCCCAGAAAGCAAAGATCCCAAATCCCTGTGCCTGCAGGGAATGGGATTTTTTGTCCTCTGGCAGGGCAGAGCCAGCCATCAATTTTGGGAAGGGTGACTGGAAGCGCAGCAGCCCCGTGGGATCTGAATTTCCTTTCTCATCCCAAACAATATTTCAAGGGATTTATTTTTATATCCTGAACAATGATATTAAAAACTCTATTAAAAAAGAAACCTGCCGGGCTGCAAATTGGGACACCAGAAGGACAACGAGTGAGGAGGCAAAAATGGAGTCACTCCTAAGGAAAAGGAATTTTTTTTCCATGGGAATTTTTCATGGGAAAAATCCTGAGGCAGCATGAGTCACCCCTGAGTGTGCCACGTCCTGGAGCCAGGGAAGCAGTGCCTGGGAATTGGGAGAGCTGGGCACAGACTTTGGATTGAGCTGGATCCAGGAGAAAAATCCTCCTGGGCTGAGGGAGCAGCTCAGGCAGGCTGGAAGTGCCCCTGGCTGATCCCTGGGATAGCAGTGCCAGGGATATCCTGGTGGAGTGGAGCTGCTGTTCAATGGACGTGCAGAAAGGCAACAAAATTCTGTTAAAAAATTAACAGAACGCTGATTTTTTTTTTACTGCTCTGTTAATTGATACCATTAATCCATTAAGGCAGAATTCCAGAGATCCCTGAGATTCCTACCGTGGATAATAACATGCACACATCCATGCAGGGGTGGGAATGACGTCCTCGGGTTCCTCCTTGGGATTGTGAGGATCCACAGGATGGAGCTGTCACAGAGGGAAGGGATCGCTCCACCAGCAGGGTCCTGGAGGATCTTTGGGATGGGAATGACGTCCTCGGGTTCCTCCTTGGAATTGTGAGGATCCACAGGATGGAGCTGTCACAGAGGGAAGGGATCGCTCCACCAGCAGGGTCCTGGAGGATCTTTGGGATGGGATCCCTGCGGGAAAGGAGATGGAAATTCCCAGATGAGGGGCTGGGAGGGAGGCAGCAGCCCGCTGTGGCTTCGAGGAAAAGCTCAAAAGGAATAAAAATCCACTTCCCATGAAAAATACAAATCCCCTCGCTCGTTTTGCTCGTCATTCCCACTCGGTGTTGTTGCAGGACTGATGGATTTGAGGGGAATTTCCACTTTGTGCAGGTCTTAAATCTTCCCTTGGCCCACAGAAAAATCTCCTTTGCTTCCCCTCCCCTTTGTGGTTGTTCTTGGGTTTTGTTCTGATTAGCAGCTGCCTCGAGAGAGAAAAAGGATCTTTAATTCCTTTATCTAATTTCAGTTGATTTCGGGAACGTTTTTCTCCCCCAATGTGAACAATCAGAACCCTGTGGCCTCCCAGATATGTAAAACAGTTCTTTTTCTTCTTTTGTGGGCAGATATAGTTGAGCTACATAATGGGACTCTGAGAGTGAGTCAGCTCAGGAACTCTGGATGTATTTAAATTCCATTCCAAATGAACTCCTATTAAAAAATTCCCAGAAAATGCCAAATCCTGGTGTGGAGAAAAGTTCATTGCAACTCATCATACCCTAAACATCTTTATCCAACATCTCTAATGAATTTATCTACCACCCAATTTATTACAAGGACACTTCACAGAGAACCAAACAAGCTTGGCAAACATAGCAGCATTCCTGCTTTTTTTTTATATATAAAACAGGAAAAACATCGGAAGGCTCCCCACACGAGGCCTAACGCCTCGGCCCTGCTGGTCCCGCAGGAGGGGGGGGTTAGAACAGGGCAGATCTGTGTCAGAGCCACAGTTTGGCTGCCCCTCAAAGCACGGCTGGCACCGAGATCCCTCCCGGTTTGTCCCGATCCCTCACGATCCCTCACGATCCCTCAGGATCCATCCCGGCCCATCCCGGTCCCTCCTCCCGCCATGAGCCCCGCCCGCTCCCGCCCCCCCCTCCCTCCGCCCCCGGCAAATCTCGCGAGATCCCTGCCGGGTCACGCGCCCGCGCGCGCCGCCGCGGCCCAGCCCGGGGAGGGGAGGGGAGGGGGGACAAAAAAAGGGCGGAGCCTCCGCCCCGCCGCCTCACGGCGCCGCCGCCATCTTGTTTCTCGGCCGCTCGGCGCTCACTCCGCTCCGGCCGCCCCCCTTTCCCCCTCCCCCCCGCCTCCCGCCGGCCGCGCCGGAGGCAGCGCGGGCACCGGGCGGAGCAGGCGGAGGTCGCGGCGCCGGCCGCCCCGGTGAGTGCGTGGGGAGCGCGGCGGGGGGGAGGCGGCGGCGGCGGCGGCGGCCCGTGAGGGGGCGCGGGGCGGGGGCGGCCCGAAGGGTCGTTGCGGCCCCCCCCTCACGAACGGCTGCGCTGCGATTGGCTGGGCCGCGGCGCGCGCGTTGATTGGCCCGCGCGGGGGAGGCGGGCGCGGGGAGGCGAGCGCTGATTGGCTGGCGAAGCGCGGACCGGGGAGAGGACAGGGAGCGGACCGTTGTCCCGCGCGGGCGGCGGGGCCGGGGGAGGCCCGGGCGGGTCCGGCGCTGGCGGAGCCCGAGACCCCCGGCCTGAGACCCGGGATTCGGGGCTGGCAGCGCTCGGAGAACGCGCTGCCTCACGGGCGGCGGGCAGCGCAGGGCGCCGAGGCCTCCCGGTGCTTTCCCGGGCCGGCGGTGGGTGGGATGTGCCGTGGCGCCACAGGGGGTGTGCTGTGGTGTCTCATCCCTGGAAGTGTCCAAGGCCAGGGTGGATAAGGCCTTGAGCGACGTGGTCTGGTCGAAGGTGTCCTTTTCCATGGCAGGGGTGGAATGGGATGAGCTTTAAGGTCCTTTCACCCAAACCATTCCTGGTTCTGTGATTCCAAGGCAGGTTGTGATCCTGACCTGTCTGAGGAGGGAGTGGGAGGGGGCAGAGAGGAGCTCGCATGTTTAGGTTTAGATTTGACTTTAGGAAGAAATTCTTCCCTGTGATGGTGGGGAGGGGCTGGAATGGATTGCCCAGAGAAGCTGTGGCTGCCCCTGGATCCCTGGAAGTGTCCAGGGCCAGGTTGGACAGGGCTTGGAGCACCCTGGGATACTGGAAGGTGTCCCTGCTCATGGCAGGGGGTGGCGCTGGATGATGCTTTAAGATCCTTTCCAACCCTTACCATTGTGTCATTCCATGATTCTGTTTTACCAATCTTTGGGATTTTTGCTGTCCAAGCCTTGAGAAGCTTCAGGCTCACACATTTGGCAGGACTGCGACAGGGCAGCCGTGGGTTTCTGGTATTATCTTAGGGGTTGTTTAGTCTGCTCAAAAAGCAGCAAGAGCTGTGAGAACACCTTTGGTCTCCCTAAATCCTGCTTTTTCCTGAGCTGAGGGAATAAAAGAAATGCCCTCAGGTAACTGGTAAATCACAATGCACTGCACTGGATGATCCTTGTGGATCCAGCAGTGTGGGTGTGGCCTGGAGAACAGGGAATTCCTTAGGGCTGGGTGGGATTTCCTTCAGGTGGGTGTTTGAGGGGTGACAGAGCAGCTTTGGGCTGGCTGAGCTGTGTCCCAGGGCCACCTCCAGACCCTGGAGCTCTGGCAGACTCCAGATTGCTCGCAGAAGGAATGATAGCACTGGCTACTTCTGGAATGTGACTCTTCAGAGCAATTCTGAACCATTTGGGTTGGTGAGTGGAATATTTTCCATGTATTTCAGAATAAACCATCCCTGTCTCCATTGCTGTCTGAGCACAGACAATTCAAAGCCCATGAACTCCTTCCCTTTTCCTCCTCCTACAAACCAAACCTCCTGGGCCATCAAACTTCCTGGGCAACATCCTGTGCCTTTCCTTAGGATTTTCCTTCAGTGAGGTTCTGGTTTTGGACTGGGCTGCTCCTGCTGGCTCTGTTTGTCCTCGTGCTCTGTGACAGCCTCAGCTCCCCTGGGCCCAGGCGCTGTTGGGCATCGTGGTGACAACAATGCCACACCTGGCTCTGGCACAACCAGGGACGGGCTGGAGCTGGGCCAGGGGGGTTTAGGTTGGATTTAGGGAAAGGTTCTTCCCCCAGAGGGTGCTGGGCACATTCCCAAGGCTGCCAGAGCTCCAGGAATGTTTGGACACCGCTCCCAGGGATGCTCAGGATGGGATTGTTCAGGGGTTGGACTGGATGATCCCTGTGGATCCTTCCAGCTCGGGATATTCCAGGTGTGCTGGGATGAGCTGAACCACCCGAAATCCAGGCTGGGAGATGCTCCTGCAGGAGGATCCCAGTGAGGAGGTTCACGGACACGGCTCTGAGGGAGACACCAGCAAGGAAACAACTCCTTCCCAAAAAACCAACCCCACACAGCAAGGAATGAGGGAAGAGCTTTCCCAGAGAAGCTGTGGCTGCCTCTGGATCCCTGGGAATTGTCCAAGGTCAGCTTGGACATCAGGAAAAGGACCCCAGAGGGTGCTGGGCACTGCTCAGGCTCCCCAGGGAATGGGCACATTCCCAAGGCTTCCAGAACTCCGGGAGAGTTTGGATACCGCTCCCAGGGATGCCCAGGGTGGGATTGTTGGGGTGTCTGTGCAGGGCCAGGAGCTGGGATGATCCCTGTGGATCCTTCCAGCTCAGGATATTCCATGATCCTGTGATCCAGCAGAACCCCTGGCAGCACCGAGCCGCTCATTCCAAGCAGGAATAGGTGTGATCCCGCCGGTTCTCCGGTGGCTGCGCTTGGCCGGTGACCTTGAGCCGGTCATTTTTCCTGCCTGGCCGGTCTGTCCTCGTTATTTTGTGCTGGATCAAGATAAATCCTGTTTGTCCAAGCACATTCTCCTGCCACACGGGAATCACGGGCAGCGAGGGACTCCTAGAAGTGCCTCAGAGTGGCAGGTGACAGTTGCAGGGTTCAGAACGTTCCCTTCTCCCCATGTTTTACCAGTAACTCTGTAGTTCATGGAATCATGGAATGGTTTGGGTTGGGAGGGACCTTAAATCCTGTCCAGTCCCACCCAAATCCATGGGCAGGGACACCTTCCACTATCCCAGGTTGCTCCAAGCCCTGTTCAGCCTGGCCTTGGACACTTCCAGGGATCCAGGGACAGCCACAGCTTCTCTGGGAATTCCATTCCATCCCCTCCCCACCCTCCCAGGGAACAATTCCTTCCCAACATCCCATCTAAACCCTCTGTGATTTCAGAGCAAGAACAGCTGCAATGATTGAAGTAAACCCTTTAGGGCTTTCCAAATTAATTTAGTGGGTTTTTTCCACAAATAAACCCTTTACTGCAGGGCTTCCCAAAATTAACCAGTTTTTATTGTCATGAGGAATTATTAAACACCCTGTGAGCATCAGCTGTTCCTGTAGGTCATTCCCGTGGCTCTTCCCATCATTCCCAAGCACGGGAGAGCAGCTCTGGGTCCCTTGGGATGTGACAAGGCACAAGGGAACGTGTTTGGTCACTCAGAACCCCTCGGAATTCCAGAATTCCAGCCAGGCATTCCTCTGCTCCGAAGGAAAGGTGCTGGGTTTGTTTTTCATACCACCCAAAGTACCTCACATACCTCCAATAGTCAGAATTCCGCAGCTTCCAGGCCCTGGTTTTTATCTCAGGAATGCCACAGGAAGAGAACAGAGTGTATTTATGTTTTTTTTTAAGGCCGTGTTTTAACCAATTCTATTCCCCAAATCAGCAGGAAGATCTATTTTTAAATTAATCTCTCCTCGTTATCAGATTCAAACTGATTTAATCTGCAGGGCCGGTCAAGCCTTGGCTACGCTTCCCAATATTTCTTTCCCCCCCTGGATAATCCCGTCAGCACGTTATTTCCAAGCAGGAAATGATTATCTTGGAATGGCAGCTCGAAATCCATCGGGGTGTTGTTGGTAACAACTGGGATTTGTGTGTCCAGAGGTTAAAATATCACCTGGTTTCGACGGCTTTTTTATTGTGGACATTCCCATTCTTTAACCACAGCATTCCCAAAGTTCCCGTCCTATCCGAGGGCTCCCAAAGTGGTGCTGGAGGGGGCAAAGCGAGGCTGGGGGGGTTAAAACAGAAGGGAAATTTTTGGTGTTGGAGGTGAACCCTCCACCTGCGCTTCCTGCTGGGAATTCTGGTGGGATCCATTCCTGCCAGCGAGTTGGAAAAGCCGCCAGTCTTTTTTTTTGTTTTCCCCTATCCTATGGATTGTTTGTCGGTCTGTGCGGACCCGTGGGAGGGCTGTGGGATCCCGGTCCCTGTTCCTGGTGGATCTCAGGGATAACGGCCCACAGGGAATGTGGACCACCAGCCTGGGACTGTGGCCAGCAGGGTGTCCAGGTCTGGGATACTCAGGACAAGGCGAGGAGCTGCTGGAGGGGGTCCGGCAGAGGGCACAGAGACGATTTGGGGTCCGGAGCATCTCCCTGATGAGGAGAGACTGCGGGAGCTGGGCCTGGAGACGGGAAAGCTGAGAGGGGATGCCATGAATCCATAAAATGTCCCCAAGGGGTGTCAGAGGATGGTGCCAGGCTCTGTTCAGGGACAGGATGAGGAGCAGTGGCCGTAAATTAAAACACAACGAGTTCCACCTCACCCCGAGGATGAACTTCATTCCATGAGGGAGCCCTGGAACACCTGGAACTCTCCCTCTCTGGAGACATCCCAAACCCACCTGGAGGCGTCCCTGTGTCACCTGCTCCAGGTGACCCTGCCTTGGCAGTGGGGTTGGACTGGGTGATCTCCAAAGGTCCCAAAAATGCTGGAATTCCGGGATCCGAGCGCGCGCGCTCCCGCCGCGCCGCGCGCACGTGCGGCCCCGCGCCCCGCCGGGAAGGTGTGGCGGGAATCGCCGTGATTGACAGGCGCGCGGGCCAATCAGCGGCCGCTCCCGCCAGCCTCCTCAGGCGTTTGAATAGGAGGCGAGGCGGCCAATCGGGGCGGGGCTGGTGGGCGGGGCTTGCCTGACCCCTGCGGCCGCCGCTCAAGGTAACTTTAAAGCAGGAAGCGGCCGGCGAGGCTGCGCCGCGGCGCCGACCAATGGGAGCGCGGGGCCGCGGGGCGCGCAGCCAATGGGAGAGCGCGGGCGGGGCGCGCAGCCAATGGGCGCGGGCGCGGGGCGGGCCGGGCGCGCGCAGCGGGGCGCGCGGGGCCGCCGCCGTTAAAGGGGCCGCGGGCACGGCCCGGCCCGGGGGGGCCCCCGCGGCTCCCGGGGTCACTCAAAGACAAAGCCATGGCGGGGAACCCCCGGCCGCGGGCACGGCCGGCGGTGAGTCCGGGGCGCTGCTGCTGCGGTGGCGGCGGGGGAGGGCGGCCCGGGCGCCGGGGACAGGCCGCGGCGGCGGGGGATGCTCGTGTGTCCCGGTGCGGGGGGGGGGGGTGGCGCGCCGGGAGGTGCCCGCCTTGGGGTTTGGGGTTGAACCCCCGGTGCTGCCCGGGGCTCCCCGCCGAGCCACCCCCAGCGCCGGTAACGGCGTGAGGGCAGCGCTGGGGTGGACAAAGCAGCGGTGCCCTCACGCCGGGGTGCCCCGAGCGCGGCGGGAGCTCCCCCGGTACCCTTGGCCTGGCCGCGATGGGCCCCGGGGGTTGGGGGGGGACGACAGCGGAGCCGCGACACCCCCGAACTCCCGGCGTGTCCTGGCAGCCCTTTGTTGTCGTTTTTCTCGGGAACTCAGCGCCGAAGGTCACGGGAGCCGCGGCGGCCGGCGGGGGGAGCGGGGGCAGCCGGGGGTTCGCGGCCCGGCGGGGGCTGAGGGCTCCCCGGGCCCCCCCCCACCCCGAGCCCCGGCCGGCCGCGCTCCGCCGCCGCAGCTCAACTTGGAGCGGGGCCTGCACGAGTGACCTTGAAATCCCAGCGCTCCGAGCCGCCACTCTGAAGGACAAAGTTTGTTTGCGGCACTTTGGACCGAAAAAAAAAAAAAAAACAAATAAAAAGAGAGAAAAGAGTGGAGGGGGAAAAAAAAAAATGGAGCTGCTCGCGGTGGCCGAGGGCATCAAGGACACGGGGAATAGTTGGGAGATTAGAATTAAAGTTGGGTTTCGGCGAGCACATCGCGGACATTCCTGCTCCTCCGGGATGCTTTTTCCCGTCCTTTCCCTGTCAGGGTGAAAAAACACCTTTTTTCCTCGTCGCTGGTTGTTGACCTTAAAAGCGCTGTGTTGGAAAATTAAGGCTAATTAGATCGTACAACTTCTTCTTGTAAGGATTGTGGAACGCGGGTCCAGGCCCTTGAACCTGAGCTTTGCCTCCTGTCAGGATTTCCTTGGGTTTGAGCTTTGTTCCCACTGTCATTTGGGGTGTTTTAATTAAAAAATTAAGACTCCCGCCACCTTATCTTGGGGTTCTTCAACTTCGTGGTGTTGTCACAGTTTCGGTGTGAGGAGGGAGCAGGAGGAGAAACGTCCCCAAAAGCCACCTCTTAATAATGAGGGAATGTTGGAGGAACTTCTGGAGCAGGCTGTGGGCCAGGATCGGGGGATTTGCTGTGAGGATGAAGGTCATTGCCAGCATCTTGGAGCAGAAAAAAAAGAGATATTTAAATCTGTTTCCCTTGAAATTAGGGTATATCCAGCTTTTAAGTGTTGGCAGGACGCGAGGGCAATCTGCAGCTCCCATAAATTAGGATAAAAATCCTGCAGGAATCTTGGTTACACCCAATATTTGTCGAGTTTTTATTGCAGGAGGCTGGGGAAGAGTAGGTGCTGCTTGATCTTTCTAGGTCAAGAGCAGCAGGAAGAGCCTGGGAAATCTGGAAATGGATTTATTCACAAATTATTCCAATTCCTGACTTTTTTTTTTTCCCCCCAGAATTGAAGGGGTAGGAAGGTCCCATTTTAAGGAGTGAAGTTTGGGTGTCCCCGCTGCTCCAAAGATCTCCAGGGATTTTTGTTGTTGTTGTTATTTTCTAGAAGTTTTATTCCTTAGGAGTTTGATTTTTTAAGTTTTATTCCCTGGGAGTTTGGGTTTTTTAGCTTTATTCCCTAGGAGTTTAATTATTTAGCTTTATTTTCTATATAAGTTAGATTTTTTAGCTTTATTCTCTATATAAGTTTGGGTTTTTAGCTTTATTTTCTATATAAATTTCATTTTTTAGCTTTATTCTCTATGAATTTCATTTTTTAGCTTTATTCTCTATATGAGTTTAGTTTTTTTAGCTTTATTGTCTATGTAAATTTGGTTTTTTAGCTTTATTCTGTATATAAATTTCATTTTTAGCTTTAATCTCTATGGATTTAATTTTTTAGCTTTATTCTCTACATAAGTTGATTTTTTTTTGTTTTATTCCCTATGAATTTAATTTTTTAGCTTTATTCTCTAAGAGTTTGATTTCCTACTTTCATTTTCCCCAAGTCGGATTTTCTACCTCGATTTTCCAGGAGGATTTTTCCCTGCTACTTTCATCTCCTAAGATTTTTAACCTGGAACTTCAAGCTCGGGAAACAACCCCGTTTTTATTATTTATTTTTCATTTAATTGGCTTTTCCACCCTCTTTTTTTGCACCAATGAAAGCAGCGAAGGTGTTGGGGATTCAGTGAGCATGTGAGGGCTTTGGGTGCCCACACCAGGTCACCTTTCCAGCCACTGAATTTGGGTTTTATTTCATTTAATCGTGCTAATATCTTGAATTTATATAATGGGGGTGACATCTGTATTTTAATTATGTTAAATAATTAACCGCTCATGAGGTGGTTTCTTCGTTTCAAGGCTTATTGTGTTGTGAATGAGTTAAATTTGGTGATTTTTTGGAACCTAAAATCATGAATTATTTAAAATTTTAAAGCTCTGTAATTGGTTAAACTCTTTAATTATGATCCGGAATCATTTCAGAGGGTTAAAAACCACAACAAGGGGCACTGACTGCAAGAACAAACTTCAGGACATCTCCAAAGCATCCTAGGAGTTAAAAAAGGAGATTTTTTTTGGGAGTTGTTCCCAAAAACCAAAGGTTTTCCAAGTGCTGAGATTTCACTGAGGGGATTTTCTTCTCTTTTCTGTTTATTTGGTCACTTCCTGCTCAAATCAGAGCAGGACTTTTCCCTTTCCACGCCATGAAGGTGACCCAGAAGTGGAGAAATTTGCATCTTTTTAACAGCAAAGCATTTTTATTTCAATAAAAAACGAAAGAAAAGAGGAAAGAAAAGAAATTAAACCATCCTGGCTGCCTGTTGAGCGCTTCATGTTGGGCTTGATTTAAGCAGGAGGGAAAAAACTTGAGGTGGTTTCTATGAAAAGAATTAATTTTCACTTTTGGGAGATGCCATTTGATGATTTAATTTATAAACTTGAGTGAAGGCAGTGATGGGAATATTAAATATTATCTAGAATAATAGAAATAAAGATTTCTCTATCAATAGATCCAGAAATAAGTGAATTTATATAAATCTATAGAGCTCTGCAGCCCCTCAAAATCATTTATTTGACCCAAATTTCCTTGGAATGAGGAGCTGGAAGTTGGCATCCAGATCCCTCTCGCCCACTTTGGCGCTGGTTCAGTCAGAGCATGGAAGCAGAGGGGATGGGGTGGAGGATTTCTGGAGTTTGAAGGTGGAATCATCCTAAATATTCCCAGGAAAAGTGGCTGGGAGGCACCTGGAGTGGTCAGGTGTTTGTTTTTTCCAAGATCAACGCGCCTTAAACTGTGGTTTGCAACCTCCTCCTTTACCTGAAACCCCTGAGATCCTCCCTGGCTCACTCAGTGCAGCGTTTCATTCTTGAAATCACCTTTCAGCTTCTTAAAAATTTGGTTTCAAAGGTGTAAAAACTTGCTTGAAAATGTTGAAAAACTGAGGGTTTTCTGGTTTTCATCAAGAGCAGAAGCTCAGCCTCCCCCTGGGTTTGTGTCCATCCCCTTTCCCCGCCGCTGCGTTGGATTTTAGGACATCATTTCACAGAATCTTTTTTGGATAAATAAATCGGTGTTAAACTTGAAAAAGTCGTAATAATTCTGATTGCTTTTATTTTGTTTTATTTTTCATTTCTTGCCTGTCCATAACGCTGGAAGTTGTGATGTTTTCATAATTACAGTGGTGCTTAATTAGGATTCATCTGTAAAGTTCTCCTGCTCCCTTTTTGTTGTGACAGCTTTGGAAGCTGGAGAGGGATTTGGGATAAGGGATGAGGGGACAGGATAAGGATTCCCACTGGCAGAGGGCAGGGATAGATGGGATTTTGGGAAGGAATTCTTGAAGAATTTCTTGAAGAATTGGGAGGGTGGAGAGGGGCTGGGATGGAATTCCCGGAAAAGCTGTGGCTGCTCCTGGATCCTTGGAAGTGTCCAAGGCCAGCTTGGAGCAACCTGGGATAGGAAAAATGTCCCTGCCATGGCTGGAACAGGATGGGATTTAAGTTCCTTTTCCCACCCAAACCATTCCATGATTTGCGGATTGGGTTTATCCGAAGCCGATCCCAAACCCCACCAACAAAAATCTGCTCCCCCAGCGCTTTTCCAGGGAATATTTTCCAGGCAGAGCCATTCCTGGGACACGCCAGGCTGGGATGAGTCCCTGGGGATGTTTGTGCTCCTTGGAATGGGTTTGGCAACCCCCATTCCCAGGATTTTCCCATGGAATCCTTCAAAACATCGGGAGCCAAAGCCTCGTGTGTTGTAATCCCAGCTCCTTGCATGCCACAACCTGAGGCTTTCCTTTCACTCCAGCAGGGCCAAATCCCGGGATTTTTTTTTTTTTCCCAGCTGCTGCAGTGGAATCTGGGAAAATCTGAATTTTTTAGAGCTCCGTGGCAAGATTTGTTGAGCGAAAAAAGAAATCTGTGGTGCCAAAGTGGCTCTAAATCCTTTTAAATTTAATAATTTTACCTATTTGAGCCTGAATGTTGAGGTGGGAGGAGAAACCACTGATCCCCAACACAATTAAATCTTTTCCCACCGCTGCTGCCACCTCCCATCGCCACTAAAAACCCCTCAAAATTAAAAAATTAAAGCTAAAAACCCCTCAATTTGTGGCACTTTGTGTCTCCAGCAGCCTCCGGGTTGTTTGGAAGTGTGGTGGAAATGAATGAGCTGTTATTCCATGAATAATACTGAATTAAATATTCACTTTTGGGGCTATTTTTTTATTCTTTCGGGGTTTTTCTGGGTGTTGTGCTGTTGGGTTTTATTTTTTCCCTGCTAAAATTTCGTCTTTAAAACACTGAAAAGGAGAAAACGAGCAAAGAAATTCCTCTTTTTTTTTTTTTTTTTTCCCCTAATAATTAACTTGGGAGTTTTGTGGGATAGTGGCTGTTGTAAAACCTCTTAGAAAGAGTTTTATGGGAATTTTTTTTGGAGGATTGGGAGCTTTTTAAACCCTGTCAATGTGGAGTTGTTAAATCTGTATTTATCACGTGGCAGGATCGGGATGAGGGGGGATTTTTTCCAGAAATATTTGTGGTTTCTCCTTATTTGTAGCCATCATTTTAAGGATGTCGAGGCAAAACTTTTGGGGTTTGTGCCTCGTTTCTTTGAAGTTTTCATTGTATTTCAGGTTTAACCGTTTTTTAGGGTCCTTGCATGGAATGTGCTGCTTCTTCTGTGGGAAAAAAAAATGGGATTTTCCCCCATAATCGTGGGAACGTGGCTGTTCTGTGTGCAGAGGACGTGGAATTTCTGATCCCACCAGGATCTGTGGGATGCTGCCGAGTTCCTCCTCCTTCCCTGAGGCTCATTCCTCCCCTCCGGCATCCCCTGTTTGCACATCCCTTGGAATATTTGGATAAATTTCATTTGGAGCTGCTCTCCTGCCTCTTTGGTTGACTTCTGACTCGAGGGGAATTTGGGAATGATTTAAAAGCCGGCAGAAATTGTGACGTGGCCCTCACTGGGTGGGGATGTTATTCCCATTCCCATTCCCACCTCAGCTGGATTCCTGGGAATGCGGCTTCAACATAGATCTGGTGGGCTGCTCCTGCTGTTTTTCCAGGCAAAAAGTCTGGATACTGCTCGGGGTGGAATTGCAGGCTCGGAGATTTTGGGTTTATTTGCGCTTTTCCCGTAAGTTGTGTTTTCCAGGAGCTGAAGTGGCGGATTTTCCAAGGGGTTTGGCTGCTTCCCTCTTCCCAGGGCGCCCAAAAAAGAGCAGGAAGCAGCATTTGTTCAAAAGTAACCCCAAAAAAGACCCCAGCCAGAGGCACCAGAGGTGTCTTCACGCTTCCTCTGCTCTCCCGTGAAGTGAAGCTCTTCCAGGTTTTGTCAGCTGCCGCAGGATTTGGGAATTTTAATGTTTGGCAGAGGTGTTGCGCTCTGGTGAGCGGAAAAACCGGTGGGATATTCCTGGGAATCTGCTCTGGATTCACCTCCGGGCAGCGAGGCCTCAGCTTTTCCTGGCTTTTCTTTTTCCCCTCAGTGTGGAAAAACGAAATGTTTTCCTGCCTGGAGATATCCCAGGCTGTGTGGATGGGCTGCAGGTGAATCCCAGCTTTCCCTGGTGTTACAGAATCCCAGGATGGTTTGGATCGAAGGGGATTCCACCCCCAGGGACACCTTCCACTATCCCAGGTTGCTCCAAGCTCCATCCAAGCTGGCCTTGGACAATTCCCAGGGATCCAGAGGCAGCCACAGCTTCTCTGGGAAAGCTCTTCCCTCATTCCTTGCTGTGTGGGGTTGGTTTTTTGGGAAGGGGTTGTTTCCTTGCTGGTGTCTCCCTCAGAGCCGTGTCCGTGAACCTCCTCGTTGGGATTCTCCTGCAGGAGCATCTCCCAGCCTGGATTTCGGGTGGTTCAGCTCATCCCAGCACACCTGGAATATCCCAAGCTGGAAGGATCCACAGGGATCATCCAATCCAATCCCAGCCTGTGCATCCCTGGGAGCGGTGTCCAAACATTCCTGGAGCTCTGGCAGCCTTGGGAATGTGCCCGGCACCCTCTGGGGGAAGAACCTTTCCCTAAATCCAACCTAAACCCCCCTGGCCCAGCTCCAGCCTTTCCCTGGGGTGCTGTCCCTGTTTTCCAGCAGAATTTGGGGCTGGAGCAGCCACTTTGCTCTTAAACCCTTTGGGAACCTTCGTTGGGTGAGCTCAGGGATCCTGAGGAAGGAGATGGGGATGGATGGAGGATGGATGGAGGGAGGGATGGATGGATGGAGGATGGATGGGGTGAGGATGGATGGATGGATTCCGGATGGATTCCGGATGGATTCCAGATGGATGGATGGATTCCAGATGGAGGGATGGATGGATGGATGGATGGATTCCGGATGGATTCCAGATGGAGGGATGGATGGATGGATGGATGGAGCAGAGTGAAGCTGGAAAATTCCCCCCTAAAACTTCCCAGATGAAAATCCCACACGGGTTTAGACACAGGTACGAAATCCAAGGATTCCTCTGGCCGTGCTGAGCTCATCTCATCCCGAGCGAGTTTTTTGCCGGCTCTGATCCTGGGATGAGTTTTAAAGGAGGAGGAGGAATTCCCATAATTGCCCAGGAATGGGTCCTTAGTGAGGTTTCTCTCTCAGAGCCAGCCCTGGAGCTTTGTGTCCAAGTTTGGGGTTTTTCCCTTTCCTCCCAATCCTCTTCAGCACTTCCAAACCATTCCCGTATCCGTATTTTAATTGGGAGAAATTCCTGTGGCGTTCTGAGCACTTTGAACCTTTTATTTTGGGGTTTGTAGTGATTTATTCTGTAGGTTTTCCAGCCCGTTGCTGATTCTGTTTTTACTTTTACTCAATTTATCATAAAATGATCCTAAACAGCCACGGAAAGCAGGATTTGTCCCATTGTTCTGAAATCTTTTGTTTAACTTAAAAATAGGAGTTTTTGTGACTTTTTATATTATAGATGACCAGAGCAAACCATTTCTGAAATCCTGAAATCTGCATATTTAATTATATCTGGAGGCAGAATTTAATGCAAGAAATTCAGTGCTGGTGAAATTCTCTTCCTCTTCTTTCCATTCCCTTTTTTCCTTTTATTTTAACCTGTTGTTTTCCTGGGATTCTGGCCAGTGTTATGTTCCAGTGCAGCATTTAAATGGGAGAAATGCAAATAATCTCTATTTTAAAAGTGCTTTTCCTTGTGTCCCAGAGGAATTGCATCTCCTCTCGCACCAAATTCCAATGTCAGGAATATCGAAATATTCCCAGGCCAAAACAGCTTCCAAGGATTGGGTTTTTTTATCCCTAAACTATTTTTTTTGACAATGCTGATGGATGCCAATTAAACCCTCATTAGAATAATTTTTATCTGTGATTTTCTTATAAATACTTGAAATATCTCCGTTTGTGGGCAGGTTCTATTCTCATGCAAATCATTGTGGAAGAGTCAGCAAGAAATGTGTCAGTCACTGAATTCCAGAGGTTCCTTCACCTGGAATTCTTCCTGTCTTGCTCTGAGACTGAAAATACAATTCCCTGACCTTTTTTCCTTGTCAGAATTCCCTCTGGCTCTTCCCACGCCCAGGCTGCTGGAATTAAAACACAGCTGTTCCCTGTCTTCCTTGGAAAGTGTGGAATTAAATAGAACCATTCCCTGTCTTTCTTGGAAGTGTGGAATTAAATAGAACCATTCCAAGTATTCCTTGGGAAGCGTGGAATTAAAATAGGACTGCTCCAAGTCTTCCTTGGAAAGTCTGGAATTAAAATATGACTGTTCCAAGTTTTCCTTGAGAAGTATGGAATTAAAATAGAACCATTCCAAGTTTTCCTTGGAAAGTGTGGAATTAAAATACAACTCTTGTGCCTTCCTTGGGAAGTGTGGAATTAAAATACAGCTGTTCCCTGTCTTTCTTGGGAAGTGTGGAATTAAAATAGAACCATTCCAAGTTTTCCTTGGGAAGTATGGAATTAAAATAGAACCATTCCAAGTTTTCCTTGGAAAGTGTGGAATTAAAATACAACTCTTGTGCCTTCCTTGGAAGGTGTGGAATTAAAATAAAACTGCTCCAGGTTTTCCTTGGGAAGTGTGGAATTAAAATAGAACCATTCCAAGTATTCCTTGGAAATTGTGGAATTAAAATAAAACTGCTCCAAGTTTTCCTTGGAAATTGTGGAATAAAAATAGGACTGCTCCAAGTCTTCCTTGGGAAGTATGGAATTAAAATAGAACCATTCCAAGTTTTCCTTGGAAAGTGTGGAATTAAAATACAACTCTTGTGCCTTCCTTGGGAAGTGTGGAATTAAAATACAGCTGTTCCCTGTCTTTGTTGGGAAGTGTGGAATTAAAATAGAACCATTCCAAGTATTCCTTGGGAAGTGTGGAATTAAAATAGAACCATTCCCTGTCTTTGTTGGGAAGTGAGGAATTAAAATACTGCTGCTCCAAGTCTTCCTTGGAAAGTGTGGGATTAAAATAGAACCATTCCAAGTATTCCTTGGGAAGTGTGGAATTAAAATAGAACCATTCCAGGTATTCCTTGGGAAGTGAGGAATTAAAATAGAACCATTCCAAGTCTTCCTTGGGAAGTGTGGAATTAAAATAGAACCATTCCAAGTATTCCTTGGGAAGTGTGGGCTGCAGGATTGTCTGGCATGACCCCTTAGTGCCGTTTTAGGGATCCTCCTTGCTTTGGGATGGTGGATTTTGGAGTTCCTGGCTGGAGTAGATTTGGGAATTCCTGGCCAATTCCTGTGCCTGTTTCCAGAGGGGAATCTGCTCGTGTGTCACCGTGTAATGGAAAAAAGACACACGAATATCCTGGATATCCTTCCCTGTGGAAAATCCATTCTGTGGTGGGAGAGACAGAGATTTATTTTCCATCCGTGGGATCTGTGTCATTCCTGGATATGTTGGAGCTGCTCCGGGTGTTCGATGTTGGTGACTCTCCCAGAATTCCCAAGCTGCTCCCAGCACCTGGAAAGCACCGAGCTCCATCCTCTTGGGCTGTGTCTTCTTCCCAATCCTTCCAGGGTTGGGAATCCTGCTGGAGCCACGTGCTCCTGTCACAGAGAAAGCCGGGAAGGCTGATCCTGATATTCCCAGGGATTCCCAAGTTGAGCGTCCAGCTCGGTGCTGATATTAACTGGAATTAGAATTCCTCGTCCCAAAGGCACAGCTCGATCCAGGGATTTATGGAGAGGGAGAACTGGTGTAACTGGGAGCTGAACTGGACCTGGGAAATGTCACTGGGTCACCAAGGGTGAGGGCAGTGAGTGCTGAGTGTCCCAACCTCCTCATCCCTCCTCACCTGGATGTAGGGAGGGGCTGATCCCAGTTCTTTTCCCTTTGTTTTCACCTTATTCCTTCTCGGGACACTAAAGAGATCCCAATCTCCCTGGATGCACGGACACCCTCTGGAATAAATGGGATAATCAGCGGATTTGGAACACCCAAGGCTAAATCACGGCCGTGGGGCTTTGGGAAACGGCGTCAGTTAAAAGATTTGGAATTTCAGTCTTCCTGCTTTTGGTATCCTGCATTGTACAGACTGCTAATTCCTCCTGTTGGTCCTACCCGAGGAAAAGAGGGATTTGAAAACTGCTGGAAAGCCACAAAAAGTGACACTTTAGTGTCAGACAGGCACAGAAGTAAATGTTTGTTGTACTTTTCCTATGGAAAAATGAATTTAATTTAAAAAAAACAAATCCAGAGGCTGCGAGACCTTTTTTCTGAGGGATTAGCCGTTTCCTGGATTCCTGAGACATGGAATCACAGAATCATGGAATGGTTTGGATGGGAAGGGACATTAAGGATCATCCCATTCCTTCCCCTATCCCACAGTGCTCCATCCTGGCCTTGGACACTTCCAGGGACGAGGCAGCCACAGCTTCTCCAGGAAATCCATCCCAGCCCCTCACAGGAAGGAATTCCTTCCCAATCTTTAATCTAAACCCATCAATTTGAAGCCATTGCCCCTTTTCCTGCCTTTAATCCTGCTCTCCCTCCTCGCTCATTCCTGGTTTTTTTTGCCTCTCCCAGCTCCCAGGATGTCCACGGACGGCGGCTTCGGCACGGCCGGGAACAGCGATGCCCAGCAGAGCCTGCAGTCCTTCTGGCCACGGGTCATGGAGGAGATCCGCAACCTCACCGTGGTGAGTGTTCCCAGGGATTGGGGTATTCCCAAAAAAAAAACCACCAGGGAAAAATTCCTGTCGGAATAAAGCTCGGTTTGAACGTGTTCCCGCTCCGGGATGCAGGGAATTGGGTGTTTGTATGGGATAAAGTGGTTTAGGAAGTGATGGATAATCCCCCAGCCAGGGGGGATCTCCCAGAAACTGGAGATACAAATGGAATTGTAGCAGAGTCATAAAATCATGGAATGGTTTAGTTTGGAAAAGATCTTAAGGATCATCCCTGTCCCGTGGGCAGGGACGCCTTCCACTATCCCAGCTTGCTCCAAGCCCTGTCCAGCCAAGCCTGGAACATTCCAGGGATGGGGAGTTCACCTCTCTGGGGTGGAACAGTCCAACCTGCAGCTCCTTCTGGGCTAAAACAGCACCACAAAGTTAATTTAAAGGTTCTTTTAACAGGTTCTAAGTGGCTGCATCCTAGAGAATTTCAGGGAAATTCCTCTTGGGGAAAAGAGATGGGATTCTAAAACAGCTGCAGGTGTAAGAGGAGATGCCAGAGGCTGCTTTAGGTGCCAGAAGATTGAGGGATTTGAGTTTAAAAGCTCCCGTTGTGCTGCTGTTCATATTCTGAATTATAAACGTGGGAGGGAACCCTTGTCCACACCAAGTTTTTACTGGCAAAATACAGCTTAGTCTCTTCCCTCCTCCCTAAATTCCCTGTTAATTCCAATTTTGTGAATGAATTTTTGAGTTTAGGCTCCTGCCCTAGCCCAGAACCACCTCCTTGGACAACCCTGAAGCCAAGTGTGTCGTTTTCAGGTGCTTTATTAAATTAAAGACATTTGATTAACAAAAAAAAATCCCATCTAGGCTGAGAATAACATCTGGACTAAGCAGCTTCTATTTTCTTCCATCCCCACAAGAGGTGTGGGAACAAGGGCACGTAATAAAAACGACTTTTGAAGAGAGATTGATGGATTCCTGTGATCCAACGGGCCCAAAATCACTCTCCTGGCGCTTTTAATACAGCTAAAAACAAAAGAACTCCAGTCCAAGCCAGGCTCTTCAAAGTAAAAAAAACCCCCCAATCCACCAGGCCCAAGATAAGCTGCTTTTTGCAGCCTGTGTGCAGATAGTTGATTAAAGAAACAGATGTAGAAATTTGTATGCATAACCAGAATTAATTGCTTTTCCTCTTTCAGCGCGGCGAATTCTCGTGTTCGGGAGCTGGAGTTTCATCTCCACATGAAAGGGGTTTATTATGCAGCTTATCAAGTATGGGCAGCTTAATTTTTAACTGTCAGTGGGATCTATTTATTGCTTTGCAAGCTCAGGAGTCATTGGAAATGGAGCTGAGGGCAGGGAAGGGAGAGAGGATAACAGGAAAACATCCCAGCGCTGCGGAATCGAATCCCGAAATTTATTCCGTTTATTCTTGAAATTGCTCCCGTGGATGTGGGTGTAGAAGTGGCAGAGCAGGGAGTGAAAATTGTGTCGGTTCCCCTGATTTTTGAGGCCGTTTCTGCCTGGTTTTGTGCTTTTTTTTTTGGTGGCTGAACTTCAGGGATAAAACCAACAAGAACAAATGGTGTTTAGAGAAGGGAAGGATGCGGCGCAATCCCGGAGAAATAAGAACCAGGCCTAGGCTGAGCTCAGCGTTTCAGCTCCACGAGAGGCCCGTGGAGACAACGAGGCCTAATTTGGAGGAAAGAAAAGATGAGGAATTGGTGTCTGAAGCTTTTCCTGCTGGGTGGGGGCCAGTCCTGCTCCTGCTTCCCTTCCCCGCCACGCTGCTCCTTCTGATTTATGGGACGTGGCCTGGCTGCCTTCGAGGAATCAAAGAACTTCAGTTTTTTTAAATTTTTTTTCCTCTAAATCTAAAGATTTTGATATTATTTTACCTGTTCATGTCTCCTCAGACTTCATAAAAGCTGCAATTGAAAATTGGAAATTGAAAAGTTGCAAATTGAAAATTTCCCCCTCAGCTTTCGGTGATACTCAAAGTTCACGAAGCCCTTTAAAAAATAAAGAGCTGAGGGAAAAAAATAATAAAAACCCAAGAATAACAACAAAAAAAACCCCTTTAGGATATTTTTCCATGTCCTGGCAACCCCTTCAGTTGTTTATGTGGTGATCCCTGAGCGTGGTGTGTGTTTAAGGACAGGTGCCAGCCCTTTTATTGCCCAAAATCCTTCAAAATTCCACATTTTCCATCAGGATGGGACAGCCCCACAACAAATTAATTCTGCTTTGCAGCAGGAGCAGCACACTCGGGTTTCTCTGCAGAACGAGGCACCAAAATGCCTTTTAATTATGTGTATCTGTATAAAATAACGTATATAAATATACATAAACGTGCTGGGTATTAATTAAATAAAATGCCCCTGCTGAAATGCTGCCTGGGCCACGTACATTTTTCTTCACTGGAGAGAAACACAGAATAGAAATTTCGAATAAAAACCAGCATTTTCAGCATTTTCCCCCTCTTTTGTTTCCCTAACACATCCTGCAGTGCTTTTTTCCCCCCGGAGAAATGACTTTCCCATTATTTTCCTATGACATTTTTTGTTAAGAAGGGAAGATTATTTATTTTATTTTTTTTTTTTTTAGAAGTCTTTTGTGAGTAGGAATTCTGCATTCCTGATGCAGTGGGATGTAACCTCAGCCTTTCTCCCTTTTTTTAAGAGGTTCCTGGCAGGGAATATACTGGATTTATTTATTTATTTTTAAATAAATTTTATTTATTTATTTATTTTAATTCCACTTTTTTCTCTTCAGGGGAAGGGAGAAGCCTCTGGGTGGTTTCCTGAGCCAGGGAATGTGTGGGTGCAAATTTGGGCTCAGTGATATCTCAGGGCAGGTTGATCCAGGCTCCTAAATCACCATTCCTGACTGGAAAACGGGGAAAAATCCACCTAAAAACATAAAACTGATCTTTTGAACCAGGTTCTTGCAAGGTTTTTAACACCAAAATTGGGATTTGGCAACGGAGAAATACAAATAAAGCCAGGATTTCATCCAGCTCTTGTTTGCCTTCATTTTCTCCTGTGATTTTTTCGTAAATTCCAATGGTTTCTGGGGCCCAGGAAACATAATTGAATTAATTATTTCAAATCTAAATTGATGGATAAATGTGTGACAGCAGAAACATTCTGTTCTTCAGGAAAACTTCGGCTCGGAAGTGAAATAATGAATATAAATGTCTGACAGAAGAATTCTATCAGTATAAAATCCAAAAAGGAGAATTCCCAGCCCTCAGGAAGAGCTGCCACACCTGAAAGAGAATAAATTTGATTTTAGCCAGCTCAGTTCTAGAAAACACAGACCTGTTTTAAGTTTTTTACCTTTATTTGCAGTTAAATACCAGTAAAAAGTCTCTCAAATCTCTCTGCAGAAAGATTTCAGAGTCCAGGAGCTGCCCTTGGCTCGGATTAAGAAGATCATGAAGCTGGATGAAGATGTGAAGGTATTCAGGGTTTAATATATTATTTATTATTTATTTAATATATATAAAAATATCAATATATTTTATATTTATTATTTCATATATTTTTTTTTATAATTCAGGATTTTTACCTGGAATATTTATGATCTTTTTCCTGGATATTTTACCTATATATTTCTTGAAATTCATTATTCTTCTCATTATTATTTTTTAAGTGTTTTTTAACAAAATTCCCTGGCCTTGTGCAGTTAAACCGAGCTGGGAAAGCAGAAGCATTTGGGATTTTGATGAAGGTTTTTGCAGTTTTGTTTTCTTGTGATAAATCCCACTTTAAGGGCATAATAAATACAAAAATAATTGTGGCTATTTCCTGTTTTCCCTAGTGCTTAACTGTCTTTTCTCAAGTTCCCTCTTTGTTTTTCTCCACTCTCACGAAGGTTTAGAGTGATTTTCGTGCCACTTAATTCACTTTTTAGGGGAAACTAAGCAATAATTCAGGTGGATAACATGGGTTTGATCCCAGTAATTGACATCACTTAAATTTGTGCCACTTATTTTAGTTTTTTATGGAAAAATAAGCAATGATTTAGGGGAATGACCTGGATTTGATCCCAGTATTTGGGATTTTGATGACAAGGACACACAAATTGATGAAAATCCCTGACACAGGAAGAAGGAAAAGGGAATTACCTGCAGTTTTTGACTCTGTGCTGCTCCATTCATCCCTGTTTTTTTATTTGGAAAGCTGTCACTTAATTCCTGAGGGAAAAGAGAATTGTTTGTCCTTTTTTCTTTTTTTTTTTTTTCCCTCAATGTGACTCCATCCTTTTGTGAGGACAACCCTTAATTTAAATGAAATCCTGAAAATTCTCTATTCGGAATCCCTGGAAAAGGATGATCCCAGGCCTCTGAGGGCCCAACTCAGTGGCTGAACCAAATAAATGCCAAATTTGTGAGGATAAAGGGGAAAATGAGATTTTAAGGCAGAGTGGAGAGCAAGGAAAAGTCTCTGGCCTGTCTGGAATATTCCTATTTAAAGTTTAATTAATGAGCATTAATGCCAAGGCAGCTGATAATGAAACTGCTTCATTTGAGTAAAACTGGAGCCAGATGGGTTTTTTTAGGAAAAGGAATTTGGTGAGGCCAATCTTTACTCCAGAACTCCTTTGCCATTTCACATTTATTACAAATTATTTAAGTGTTTTAACTAAAGGAAGGGGCTGGGTTTAAAATGAGCCCTCAGCGTGTCCCCCTCAATTCCCAAATCCTTTCTGGATGCTCCAGGGCACTGCCAGGAGAAGCTGCTGGTGAATATTCACTGGTGCCATGGTTTTAAATGGACAGAGGGCAGGAATCGGGAAGAGATTTGGGATCATTGAAGAAATCGGGATTTTGGGAGGGAATTCCTCCCTGTGAGGGAGGTGAGGCCCCGGCCCAGGTGCCCAGAGAAGCTGTGGCTGCCCCTGGATCCCTGGAGGTGTCCAAGGTGTTGGGATGAGCTGAGCTTTGAGGTCCTTTCCCAAACCATTCCATGATCAAATTCCACGATTTTATGCCCTTCATCCAGGAGGGAGCAGCCTTTCAAGCCAAATTTTAATCCCCAAAACTCACCTTCCACGAGCTCAGCTCAGTCAGACCTGCAAAAAACCCTGAGGTGAAAATCCCTCCAAATTCACTTTTAACCACCCGACTTCTACTCACGTGATGAAATCCCTCCTGGCACCGTTAGAACTGAGTGGTAAAACTCAAAATAATCCTTTATTTTTTTTTTGGCAGATGATCAGTGCAGAGGCCCCCGTGCTGTTCGCCAAGGCCGCCCAGATCTTCATCACCGAGCTCACGCTGCGGGCCTGGATCCACACGGAGGACAACAAACGCAGGACCCTGCAGGTAAAGCAGCTCCTTCCCACCCCTCCAGCTGCTCCCAAATCCCTTCCCAACTCCTTGTTTCCACAACAAAAGGCTCGTTCTGTACACAGCAACCCGTTCTGTGCACAAGTACAAAGCTGAAAGGCTTTTTCCTCTTAATTTAATTAAAAGAAACCCACCCAAACACAAATCTCCCGTCCTTGCTGGAACAACTCTGTGCAGCTACAGCTGTTGAATTTCTGGCTGATTTTGTTGTCATTAGTTCTGATGTGGACTTGCAGAGGTTTGGTTTGTGGTGGTGGAAGTGTGGAGGTGAAAACAAAAATACAACAAAATGAAGATTATTTGTTCTTCCAGCTTGTGAGGCCCTCAATTCATTTTTTAATGGTTGAAGAGTAAAGTGTAACTTCTTAGGGTCTTTTTATGGAGAAAAAGAAAAGGTTTTCACTTTTAGGCTTACAAATTGAGCAGAATTACTGGAAAATACAACAACCATTGATTCAGGCCCTCAGGTCGGAGGAAAAATTGGGATATTGGGGCCCACATCAGCTCTCCTGTCCCTGGGCAGGAATTGCTGATTTAGGGGTGGGAACCCACCGCTGATACCCATTAAACTGGCCTAAAGCTGCTCCTTAACCCTGGAAGAGTCGGAATTTGATAAAAACCTTTTTTTATTGCACATTTGGGAGGCTTTGCTCAGCACAAAACTGAATTTCCACCACCTGGGACCTGCAGGAGACATTCCCCAATTTTCCCCCTCAGTTTTAAACACCTCTAACTTTATTTATCCAGTGACAAAAACACTCCTGAAGCTGAGGAATGCTTTTCCCTTTGTTGTTCCAGAGGAATGACATCGCCATGGCAATCACCAAGTTTGATCAGTTTGATTTCCTGATCGATATTGTCCCCAGGGATGAGCTGAAGCCTCCAAAAAGGCAGGTGAGACACAAAATTATGGGATTCTTGTCCTTTCCTCGGCGTGGTTTCAGCCTCTGATGAAAACAGAGGTGATAAAACAACACAGAATCCGTTTAAACGTGAGGTTTTTGCCTTTCTCTTTTATTTCCTGTGGTTTTCGGGTTCTTAAATTCTTAAATTTCAGGTTTTTAAATTCTTAAGTAATAAGAATCATAAATAAAAGTAAAAATCATAAATAAAAATCATAAATAAAAATGAAAACCACTGAGTTTTTGCGGAAATAGAGCTTGACTGGAGATCCACACAAGTCTGACCAACAAACCAAACCCACTCCTGAACAGTTCTGATCCCAAATGGTGCCTGTGGGAAAAACTTAACTTTTAAAAAAGAAAGTGTTTATCTACATTTTCTGACTTGTGGGTTGAAAAATCCCCCTCCTGCATCGTTTGGGGCAGTCAGTGCCTCTGTAAACATCCTTGACTGGAAGCTGGAAGGTGCTGGAAGGAGCTTTCAGTCGGATGTTTACAGCAGCAGGCTGCTGCTCTCAGCCGAGCACGCTGCAGGGATTCCTCATCCCTTTTCCTTAAAATTTCCCTGGTGGATAAAAATGTCTGGGCTCCCCTCAAGGCCCTGTTTGGATAATTCTGCTCCTGTGCTCCTGCAATTCCAAAAAAAAAAAAATTCCAAAAAAAAAGTTAAAACAACTCGTTTCTGCTACTTCTGAAGGTTTGCAGTGTGGAAAAATCCAAGTTGTCCTTTAAAACTGGGGGATTTGGGACCCCTGTGGAGCACCTTGACTTGGAAGTTTGTCTCTGACGTGGATTTTTTTTCCCCTGTTCCACTCTAAATCCTGGATAACGCGGGAAATTCCATCTGCTCTGAGTGTACGGAGCAGCATTCCCGTTTGGAGCTGGATTTTGGAGGCTGCTGCTTCATTTTGTGCCTGGAAGTGTCCTCGTGGTGCTCCTGGAGTGACAACCAGAGGGAGGGAACAGGGAATCCACACCTCTTCCTTTGGGGTGGTGCCCTGAGCTGGGTTTAACCTCCCACGCTGATTTCCAGGTCTAGAAAATAATGGAAAACGCTTCTCCATGTCCCAAATATCCAGGAGAGTCCATCCTGCTGCTGCTGGGGTTAAAATCAGCATCCCAGGTGTGCTGGGAACTCGACATGAAATACAAATATCGACGTAAATCCTCATGATTGATCCAAAATTCATTAGTTTGGTATTAATTACAAGACAAAACAGCCTCCACAGCTGCTCTTCTTAATGGGGGGAAGGCAAACTGGAGTTTCTTTTTCAGCTGGAATCGTTGAAATTTCCATTCTGGCATTGGAAATCCACTTTTTTTTTTTTTTTTCCCCTTGAGGTGCCTCATTCCTGTACTTTTCTATTTTTAGCAGTGCACCGTGTTTGGGAGGGAGAGCATTCCCTCTGCCTTCTCCTTGCTCGATTCACATCAGGACATTGTGATTACAGAACATCCAAGTTGTGGAATCCAAGGAATTCCTGGAGCACTTTAAGGGGGTGTGTTACAGCATCTGGGATAACGTGTCCTGCTGATCCACCCCAGCCAGGAAATCCTGGGGAGTTTTGGGTGGAAATGAGGCTGGGGAGATGTTTCTCACCCATCTGTGAGCGCTGCTGGATCACCAGGAATGCTTTTTCCAGCGGGAAAAGTTGAATGGCGAAAGAGCTGCCCCCTAGGAATGTAGGTTAAGGATTTACAGGGAAAATCCTGTGGAAAAGTGGCTGCCTGTGCCTGGATTTTTTTTCTTTTTCTGGCTGGATTTACAATCTGTATTTCATCTCTGCCACGATTGACAAGGCAGTGTTGGTTCTTGGAAAAGCTGGGAATGGAATCCCGGTGTTGTGTTGCTCTGGGAACTCCAGCTGTGGAGCTTGGAAATAAAAGGTGGCAAACGCTGGGAAAGGAGGGAGTTGAAGCAGATTTGGATTTAAAGCCGTTCCTGCCTGTGGCAAACGGGATTGAACCTGCGAGAGATGCTCAGGAAGGACTCGGTTGCCGTAATTATTTCGGGATTCAGCTGGAATTGGGGATTGGAGCACTCCAGAAATAAACCTCCCTAAGGATTGGGCTTAGAGCAGCCCCAGCTCTTCAGTGCCTGTGGGTTGCTGGTTCACTGGAAACGTGCCCTGGTGAAAATATATTTTAATTAATTATTAGTCCTTTCCTCAGAGGAATTAATGAGGGGAATGGGAATGGGAATAACCAGGGAGCTGCAGGAGTAGGAGGTGTTGTGTTTGGTGGTGCTTGTGATGATGTTTGCCCTGAGTGCCAGGCTCAAAGCTGGTCTTTTTTACAGCCAGCTGGGATCAGTTTAATCTTTGGGATGTGATTTTTTTCTGCTGGGAAACCTCCCAGCAGGAATTCCTGAGCTGTTCTCCTTCCCAAAAAAACAGCTTCTAAGCAAACAAACTCCTCCCTCCAGCCCGAGGCCCACCCAGACATCACCCACTGCTCCTGTTTAATGTGAATTTTCCTTTTCCTGCCCGGCTGGATCAACTGAAGGGGGAATCCATGAGCAAGCCTCAAAAAAAGCAGGGATTCCAGCAGGCTCTTGGAAGTGGGGATGTCCCATGTTGTAGCACGTGTAAACATCCTACACTCTCAGCTGTGAACTCGAGGTGGCTGGGAGAGGATTGTTTACGCCTTCTGCCATGGAGTGAACGTCTGGGAGCTGCATCTGCCCTCAGCCGCCGCATCCAACTGCTCTGGGGAGCTCAGGAATTCTCATCCTGGAGCATTCACAGCTCGCCACGTCCCGTAAATCCCCGAAAATCCTGGAATGTCGGTGGTCGTGAGGGGCTTTTCTCTCCTGGGGTGAAAGAAAGCAGCGTTGGCTGCTGGCAGGGAGGCAGAGCAGAGCCTCTGGTTCTTCCCGCTGCTCAGAGATCCCTGCTCCCACGGCAGGGAATGGTTGTCAGCCTGGAAAAGCTGGATTTAAATAAATAACTCCGGGAGCGTCAAATCCATGACTTTTATTCCCAGGGTTTGACATCAGAGCTCGGTGGAGGGTTGGGAACGCAGCTCGGGAGAGGGATTGGGTGACAGAGGAGGCTCTGTCAGTTTTCCTGGGGCATTTGCAATTCCTCCTGTGGTGGAATTCACCGATGAGGAAGTTCCATGGCTTTCAACTCCGGTAATTTTATTCATTTCCTCCTCCTCGTGGCGACTCCACCTCAGTGGCCGCTCCACATTATCCCCACTTGATTGGGAACGCTCCTGATTTCCATCGAGCTGAATAAATGTGGATTTCTCAGCTCACACTGACTTGCTTAAACTGTTCTGAGTAAGATACCAAAGCTCCTTTCCCACGGGATGTGGGGTATTCCCAAATGGGGGGGGATACTGGGCTGTGGGGCGGGCGGGTGCCGCGTTCCCATCCCAATTCCCGGTGTTTTCCCTGCAGGAAGAGGTGCGCCAGGCCGTCACCCCGGCCGAGCCCGTGCAGTATTACTTCACGCTGGCCCAGCAGCCTGCGGCAGTGCAGGTGCAGGGCCAGCAGCAGGGCCAGCAGACCACCACGGCCACCACCACCATCCAGCCGGGCCAGATCATCATCGCCCAGCCCCAGCAGGGCCAGGTGAGCCAGGCCTGAGGGAGCCGGGGGAATCCTGAGGGGTGGGTTGGTCAGGAAAATCGTGGATATCACGGGATGGGATGGGTTGGGTTGTTTGAGAGGGAAGGAGCTTAAAGCTCATCTCATTTCGTGATCGGAGACCTTCTGCTGTCCCAAGTTGTTCCAATCCTCGTCCTGCCTCACCTTGGACACTTCTGTGGGGCAACCTCAGCTTTTCAGGGCCGAATGTGGTTCCTGGTCCTGTTCCTGGGTCAGATCCTTCAGCAAAGTGCCTCACCCGGGCTCTGAGCTCCCTCCGTGGTGATTTAATCCTCACAATTTGTGGGTGCAGGACAGGCCTGTGCCAACCCCAGCAACGAGCAGTGGGTGTGGGACGGGCTCAGTCTGCTCCAACCCCAGCAACGAGCAGTGGGTGTGGGACGGGCTCAGTCTGCTCCAGCCCCAGCAACGAGCAGTGGGTGTGGGACAGGCTCTGTCTGCTCCAGCCCCAGCAACGAGCAGTGGGTGTGGGACGGGCTCAGTCTGCTCCAACCCCGGTATCTCGTGGCTTTTCCACCCTTGGATCCTCATCCCTGGTTTTTTTTTTTGCAGACCACCCCCGTGACAATGCAGGTGGGAGAGGGGCAGCAAGTCCAGATCGTGCAGGCGCAGCCCCAGGGCCAGACCCAGCAGGCTCAGAGCGGCACAGGGCAAACCATGCAAGTGATGCAGCAAATCATCACCAACACGGGAGAAATCCAGCAAATCCCGGTAAGATTTGGCCAGGAGGAAAGGTGGGAAAGTCCCCCTTGAGCAAACTGTGAGCATGAGGCCGTTTCTGTTTGCTTTTTTTAACTGGCAGAGGAAGTTTGGATTGAGTGGTGTGTTTCCTGCGCTTAGGAAAACCAACCAGGTGTGACACGAAAGGGGAAATAAATCTTAACCCACTTAGTCCAGGCTCATTGCCCACCCCAAACACCTCCCCCTGAGTGAAATAGTTGTGATTAGGAAGCAATGAATAAAATATTTCCTGGCTAAACCTCAGTTCTTCGCCGCAGCCTGGTTTGAAGAAAAGAGAATTCGTTTCTTTTGCCTTTACTTGGTCGTGCCTCTGCAATCTGAAGTCGTGACCTGGCAGGCTGAGTGGGAAAGGTGCCATCTGGGAGTTATTAATAAACTTTGATGTTAGAAGAAATATTTCTCCAAAATATTTGGAGCTGGTTGGAGGAACGGCTTTGCTGAAGCAGGAGATACCTCCTCGCTTTCACATCAGCCTTCAAAATGGGATTTTGGGGTGCCCAGCATAAGCAAAACTTTCTGAAATGCATCCTAAGTAAACACAGGGGGTAAAAAAAAAGTCACATTAACTTAAAATCACAACAAAGCTGAGGCTTGTGGTGCCCAGCTGGAAAATCTCACACCTGTTAGAGTAAAAAAAAAATTAAAAACCACCCAGTTGTGGGTGCCAGAACCCAAAGGTCACCCAGTGCCAGACATTTCTCTTGGATTTCTGCTGCTGTCCTCACAGCTGGGGCAAAACTGAGCTTTCACACAGGTTTTGCCTTTGCAGCCTTGCTGAGCTTCCCTCTGCTCTTGCTGTGCCAGAGCATCTTGGAAAGGCTTTGGATTGGGGGAGTTGCCAGATTTTTCCAGCTCTTTTCATCTCTTGAGGCTTCAGCTGATTCCTGCTGCCTTGAGGTGTTGATGAGAAAGGAAGAAATTGCCAAATTGGCTGTTTTACTACCAGGAACCTTTTTTCTTCTCTGCATTTTCTTGTCCATTTCTTTTTTTCCCTTCTTTTCAATTTCTCTCTTTTTTTTCTTCTTTCCCATTTTTTTCCTTCTTTTCCATTTCTTTTTTCTCTTCTTTTCCATTTCTTTTTTCTCTTCTTTTCCGTTTCTTTTTTCTCTTCTTTTCCTTGTGAAAATCTCTCCCAAGAGACTTGTTCTTCAAAGAATTGTGGAAGGAGATCTCCAGTGGATCCTCAGCAAGAGAAGAACAGCTCAGATCAGTCCCCAGTTGTCTCCAGGGAATGCTGGAACTACAGGAAGGGGCTTAGACATCACTTAGGAGAAAAAATTCCTTACAGAGGAGCTGGGCAGGGTCAAAACCTCCTGCAGAAAATCCAGGAGGATCCTTTGGGAAGCGATCCCGTGTTTCCAGACAGCCTGGAGGGGTTTTAGGGTCTGCTTTTGACCAAGAATTTGCTTTTTCCTCCCTCTTTCCTGGCGTTGTGGAAGAACAGGGAGCTCCTCAGGATCTGCCAGGGGCTGGAGTGTGGCGAATTTTTGGGAACACCTGGATCCCTGGCAGCTCCAAGGCTGCAAACCAGCAGTGTAGGAGCAGTGTGGGATGGAATAATCCCAGCTCACAGCTCCCCATCCAGCAGAGATCCTGTTTGGCTGCAACCAGGAGGATTCTTCTGTTGAAGAACCACAATTGTGGTGCTGAAGGAGCTTCCAGCCAGTGAAATAAAATAAAACTTGGGAGAAAAACTCCCTGAGAGAGCTTTTAGTGCCCAGCTTGGGAAGAACTTGGATTTGGCTGCACAAAATTCCAGTTTCCTTGGTCTGTTCTGCTCTTCCTGCTTTGCTTTTTCTTCTTTTTCCTTTATTTCTTTTCTCTCTTGGCACAGTCAGTGCCATCTCGTGACAGTTCTGGGGTCTCTGAGGGCTCAGCAGAGAATCTTGGATCACCCAAATAGAGTTGGAAGCTCTCTCCTGAAGCTGGAAGTGCCTCTGGAGTGTTGGGAGCATCTTGCTCCTGGTTTCTCGTGGTTTTCCCCGTGTTGCCGGTGCTGTGCACGCTCCCTGCTGCTCTTCATTCCAGAAATAAGAGTGGAAAAGTGGAGTTTTATTTTTTTAACAGAGAAAAACTGGAAGTGAATCCATCGCTTAATCGAGAATCACTTGTTTGGCCACGTGAATTTTATGTTAAATTTAATCTGTGTCTTACCCAAACCTCATTTTGGGCAGGTTCTTTGGAGCTTCCTCTCCTTGCTGGAAGAGCTTTTCCCAAATCTCTTCCACCCATTCATTTAATGAGTAATTAAAACCGAATCCCCCAACGTGGAAAAACCTGACCTCCCTTGCAGATCTCAATGCAGAAACCAATTTTGGATTGAAATTTTGTTGCTCAAGGGGAATTTATTTGCTCTTGAAATAATTGTGGAGCTTTCAGACACATCTGGGGGAGTTGGTGGCAGTTGTGGAAATGCCAGGACCACGTTCCAGGCACTTCTTTCTTTATCAGTCAGCAGTTTTTTAGAGTATTCTGTGTGTTCTTTTGAGAAAAAAAAAACCCTCAAAAAACCCCAGTTTTTGGTATAAAATTAACCCTAAAACTGTGAATCTCAATGCTGTAAAGTTAAATAACGCAGAAGGAAAAATCCAGCCGTGGTACCTGTGACCTTTTTATTTCTCTCAAGTGTGTATTAACAGTGTTACTTTCATGTCCCACACTCCCAAGCATCCACAAAATGTCCCACTCCCACAAAATCAGGGATTTAGGGAATAAATTTGGGGTTGAATCTCACGCACGAAGCACTGACACCAACAGGCTGAGCCTCTGCCAGGTTGGGGGTTGGCAGGTGTTGGCAGAGAGCTGCCTTCAAAGCTTCCAAATCTATCTTTGGGCTTTGCCATCTCTGCTGGCTTTATTTATGGGGAAAATTCCTGTGTATTCCTTAATTTTTGGCAGGATACGACAGAGGTGTAGGATACGATGAGCTCCTAACAGTTGATGTGAAATGCTGCATCAAAGGAGTCAAATTTCAATTCTCGTGACCGAAAACGCTCCCAAATCCCTGAGAAACTGAGCCATTAATATGCTTTAGCTACTAACTGACCCCTTCCCAGCCTGGAAAAAAAGCAGGAATGTGGTGCCACGGGGATATCCAGGAGCTCTGTGACCTCGGGTTTACCTTTAGGGTCCCTTGTGGCGGTTCCTGCCGGGAACCCTTCGGAATTCCGCGGAGCTGCCGGGCAAAGCTCACCCGTAACTCCGGCTCCTGCGGTGGAATCGAGCAGGGAATTTTTGCTGTGTGTTCAGGGTGTGCAGAGTGACCTGTTTCCATTTTCTTTCCCTGCCCCCTCCACTTGTCTCCAGGTCCAGTTGAATGCTGGCCAGCTGCAGTATATCCGCTTAGCCCAACCCGTGTCAGGCACCCAGGTAGTCCAGGGGCAGATCCAGACGCTTGCAACCAATGCACAGCAGGTATGCGACTCCACAGGGGCTGCCTCCAAGTCTTCTTCCCTAGCTCCTGAAGCTGCGAATTCCAGGGGATTTCGACCACCTCTTGGGTTAGGATTCCTGCCTTTCTTTTCTTCCTGTTTGTCAAGAGTTTTTAAAAATTTAAAAAAAAAAAAAAAGAACGAAGGAGCGTAGTGGAAACCTCCTTTAGGTGAGAGGTGCATGCAAACCTTGTGTGTGTGTGTGTGTGTGGCTCTGGGTGAAGCTCACGCTGCTTCTGAGCTGCTTGCAGGTAACATTTGGGCTCATCAACCTTCTCTTTCCTTCTCCTTCTGCCTGGGTGAGGGAGGAGCCGGGCAGGAAAGGCGGAACTTCGCCGCCACGTTGAGGCTGAGGGATCCTTCTCTGCCTTCCCGCTGGCCTGGAGGCCACGTTCTCCTCGGGGGAGGCAGAGAGGACGTGGTTTTGGGTCTGGAAGGACCTGATTTGGGGTTTGCAAGGACCTGGTTTTGGTCTGGAAGGAGGTGTTTGGTCTGGAGGTGTCTGCGGCCGCCGTTCCTCTCGCGGTTGGGGTGCTGGACAGCGTGGCCGAGGTTAAAAAGCTCTCCCCAGGCAGCGGCAGGATGGTGTTGGTGGGGTTGTGACCCTCTGGGGAGGGCTGTCAGTGATCAGCTGCTCTTATCTCTGTAGATAACGCAGACAGAGGTGCAGCAAGGGCAGCAGCAGTTCAGCCAGTTCACGGATGGACAGGTAAGGACTCGGGGTCACGAGGGGCACAGGGACTGTCCTAAATCTGCGTTTTCCTGCAAAGCAGCTCCTGGCCTGCAGCAAGATAAGGGAATGTTGTGCCAGTCTTAATTCAGGTGGATTCTTAGTGTTCTGCTGCCTTTGCTCCACTTAATTATTAATTTAATGTATTAATCCAGTCCCTGGCACTCCGGGTGAAATCCTAAATCATGGATCCTAACCAATTCAGGAATAAAGGTTTTAACGTCTGGCTGTTCCGAAAGTATCATAAATCATGGAATGGTTTGGGTTGGAAGGACCTTAAAGCTCATCCACTTCCAACCATGTCAGGGACACCTTCCACTATCCCAGATTGCTCCAAGCCCCATCGCAGGGACACCTTCACTATCCCAGACTGCTCCAAGCCCCATCCCGGGGACACCTTCCACTATCCCAGACTGCCCAAGCCCCATCCCAGGGACACCTTCCACTATCCCAGACTGCCCAAGCCCCATCCAGGGGACACCTTCCACCATCCCAGATTGCTCCAAGCCTCATTCCGGGGACACCTTCCACTATCCCAGACTGCTCCAAGCCCCGTCCCGGGGACACCTTCCCCTATCCCAGATTGCTCCAAGCCCCATCGCAGGGACACCTTCACTATCCCAGACTGCTCCAAGCCCCATCCAGGGGACACCTTCCCCTATCCCAGATTGCTCCAAGCCCCATCGCAGGGACACCTTCACTATCCCAGACTGCTCCAAGCCCCATCCAGGGGACACCTTCCACTATCCCAGACTGCTCCAAGCCCCGTCCCGGGGACACCTTCCCCTATCCCAGATTGCTCCAAGCCCCATCCCAGGGACACCTTCCACTATCCCAGATTGCTCCAAGCCCCATCCAGGGACACCTTCCCCTATCCCAGACTGCTCCAAGCCCCATCCCAGGGACACCTTCCACCATCCCAGATTGCTCCAAGCCTCATTCCGGGGACACCTTCCACTATCCCAGACTGCTCCAAGCCCCGTCCCGGGGACACCTTCCCCTATCCCAGATTGCTCCAAGCCCCATCCCAGGGACACCTTCCACTATCCCAGATTGCTCCAAGCCCCATCCAGGGACACCTTCCCCTATCCCAGATTGCTCCAAGCCTCATTCCGGGGACACCTTCCACCATCCCAGACTGCTCCAAGCCCCATCCCAGGGACACCTTCCACCATCCCAGATTGCTCCAAGCCCCATCCCAGGGACACCTTCCACCATCCCAGATTGCTCCAAGCCCCATCCAGCCTGGCCTGGGACATTTCCAGGGATGGGGCAGCCACAGCTTTTCTGGGAATTCCATTCCCTTCCTGATGTGAGCCAGGAATTCCCAGAAGGACTTCGATGGGAATCAGCAGCAGATTTGGTGGCAGCTCCTGGCGTGGGCTGGGGTTTTTTGGGGCATCAAACGTGGGAGGTTCCGAGGGTGCTGAGCACTGACAGAGGTTCCCGTGCCACGTTCTGTGTCTGCAGCAGCTGTACCAGATCCAGCAGGTGACGATGCCCGCGGGCCAGGACATCACCCAGCCCATGTTCATCCAGTCCACCAACCAGAGCTCGGACACCCAGGCCACGCAGGTGACAGGGGACTGAGCAGGGACCCGCTGCCGAGTCCCCAACCCCAACCCCGAGCACCTCTGGGCCGAGGAGCACACCTGGGAGTAAGCCTGTAGTAGGCTCTGCCATCTCCTCCACCTTGCTCTGCTGGGTGTGGGAATATCCGGAATATCCAGCAGACTCTGCCAAGAACGCGACGTTTTTGTTTTCAAACCGATCTTTGTGTATCCATCCAGCTGCTTTTCCAAACCCCGAGAGAACCAATCCGAAGGGATTTGGAGCATCTCGTTGAACAAATGGGGGAAATGTTTTTATTTCTAGGAAAATCCTGAGGGTACTGCTCCTGTCAGAGCTGTTCTGTTGGTATTTTATTTTTCTCTGGATAGAGCTAGATTTGGTCCTCCCATCTCAGTGGGTTTTAGGGAATTTTTTTTTTTTGGGGGGCGGGGAATGTGTGTGGTTTAGATTTTTCCCTCCTGCCTCCTTTTTTTTTGGAGCATTTGCTGTATGCAGGGAATAGGAGGAGAAATCATTGAAGTGAAACAAAATAAACAAACATTCCTTGTATGATGATTGTATTTTCTAAGGGCAAAAAAAAAAAAATCCTTGAATTTGGCTTCTGGATTCCAGAAAAACTGATGGAATCTGGGCGAAACCCCAGCCCTGCTGTTACCTGTTGTCCTGGCTTTGGTCCGTGCGTGTAAAATAAGCTTCATAAAAAGAAATAAATTTGCTTTTTGTCAGATCCTCTGTGTGTGTGTGTGTGCTGTCTGTGAGATCCAGGGCCAGGAGCAGCCTGAATCCCTGGAAATGTTACACCTGGAGCAGGGAAATCAGCCTGGACAAGGGGTTGGCTGAGAGCTCAGGTGATGGGAGGGGTTTTGGGGTAAATGTGTGAAATTTTAGACAAAAAGAACCCCCACTGTGTTCCAGAAGATACCAGAGATTTTGGGAGACTCAAAATCTTGCCAAGAAGATTTGGGAGGATGGACAGGAGTGCTTTTGGGTCTTCTCCCAGTCAGGTGGGAATTTCTGCTCTCGGGATCATGGAGGGTGGGAAATCCCTCCCGAGATCACCGAGCCCAAGCTGTGCCCGATCCCCACCTTGTCCCCAGCGCAGGGCACCGAGTGCCACGTCCAGGCATTCCCTGGACGCCTCCAAACCTCCCTGGGCAGTTCCTTCCAATGCCTGACCACCTTTTCCACGGAGAAATCCTTCCTGAACCTCCCCTGGCACAGCTTGGGGCCGTTTCCTTGTCCTCTCCTTGTTCCCTGGGAGCAGAACCCAAATCCCACCTGGCTCCAGCCTCATTCCCCTCCTCCTTTACCTGTGGCATGTTCTGGGCAGGGACTTGAGCGACAGCATGGACTTCATTAAGCTAATTAAGATATGCAGAATTCATTTTAATATTTAAATGATCCCTAATGAGACAAAAGTCATTTTTTTGGCCCTCAAAGTTTGGGTCCTACAGCTCAACCAGGCCCATCCTCCATCCACAGGCCCCTCCTTTGGCATCTCCACCCTTCCTGGAGTCGCCTCTGGAGATCTCCATCCCCAAACACGAAGAACCTGAGCTGGGGGTGGGTGAGCCTTGGCCCTTCCCAGTTCCTCAGCTGTTTTCCCACTGGGAATGGGGTGGGAAGGCTGTGGGTGCTCCCACAGCACGGGGGGGGCTCCATGGGGGTGTCCTGCAGGGATTCGTTCCATGGAACCAGGGCAGCGCCTGAAGGAGCTGGGAGGAGTTTGAGGATCTCCAGAGGTCAGGTGCCCACCTTGTGTGGGTAGAGGTGACCCCTTTGTCCTGGCACAGGTGTCCCTGGCACAAGTGACCCCCTTACCCTGGCACAGCTGGCCCTCTTGTCCCGGCACAGGTGCCCCCCTTTTCCTGGCACAATTGTCCTCTTACCCTGGCACAGGTGACCCCCTTTACCTGGCACAGCTGTCCCTCTTGTTGTGGCACAGTTGTCGCCCTTGCCTGGGCAGAGGTGCCCCCCTTATCCCATCAGAGGTGCCACCCTTGTCCTGGCACAGTTGTCCCCCTTGTCCTGGCACAGGTGTCTCCATTATCCTGGCACAGGTGCCCCCTTTCCCTGGCACAGGTGCCCCCCTTTACCTGACACAGGTGTCCCTTTTCCCTGGCACAGGTGTCTCTCTTTCCCTGACACAGGTGCCCCTTCCCCTGGCACAGGTATCCCTCTTTCCCTGACACAGGTGTCCCTTTCCCTGGCACAGGTGTCTCCATTATCCTGGCACAGGTGTCCCTTTTCCCTGGCACAGGTGTCCGTTTTTCCCTGGCACAGGTGCCTCTTTCCCTGACACAGGTGCCCCTTTCCCTGGCACAGGTGCCCCCTTTCTGCCTCAGCATTCGGCCGCTGCGGAATCTGGGCCTCGCTGTTCCATTCCCGGCGCCTCCTGGGCTCTGTAAATGTCGCTTTCCTGATTCCCGAAGTTTTCCCGATCCCGCGATTCCTGGGAGGAAGGGAAGGAGGGACGGAGGGATGCGGCTCCCGGGGCATCGCTGCTGTGCGCGGGCAGAGCCGGGATGTGCCGGGCTGGAGCAGCATCTCCTGGGCTGGGAAAGGGTGGGAATTGGGGGATAAAATGGACTTTTCGGGAAAGCTCCGAGCGTGGGATCGGCCACGAGAGGGCCCCCGTGGGAAGGGCTGGAGCGGGATGGGACGGCCGGGATGGGACAGCCGGGATGGGACGGCCGGGATGGGACGGCCGGGATGGGACGGCCGGGATGGCGGCTCGGAGGTCCTTCCCTTGGATTTGGGGCTCAGAGATCCTTTCCCTTGGAGTTGGGGGCTCGGAGGTCCCTTCCCTGGATTTGGGGGATCAGAGATTCTTTCCTTGGAGTTGGGGGTTCAGATGTCCTTCCCTGGATTTGAAGGCTCAGAGGTCTCTTTCCCTGGAATTTGAGATCTTGGAGGTTCTTTCACTGGATTTGAGGGCTCGGAGGTCCTTTCCCTGGATTTGAAGGCTCGGAGATCCTTTCCCTGGATTTGGGGGCTCGGAGGTCCTTTCCCTGGAATTTGGGGTCTCAGAGGTCCCTTTCCCTGGATTTGAAGGCTCAGAGGTCTCTTTCCCTGGAATTTGAGATCTCGGAGGTCCCTTCCCTGAATTTGAGGGCTCAGAGGTCCTTTCCCCGGGATTTGAAGACTCGGAGGTCCTTTCCCTGGATTTGAAATCTCGGACGTCCTTTCCCTGGGATTTGAGATCTCGGAGGTCCTTTCCCTGGGATTTGAGATCTCGGAGATCCTTTCCCTGGATTTGAGGTGTTGGAGGTCCTTTCCCTGGATTTGAAGGCTCGGAGGTCCTTTCCCTGGATTTGGGGGCTCAGAGGTCTCGTCTCCCGGCAGCCGCATCCCTGTTTCCACTCCAAGCCGCCGCGGGAAGAGCTGGAGCGCGCTGGGAAAACCGGGATGGGTGTTTGGATCTCCGATCCCAACAGCTGATCCCACCCGGCGGGAGCTGCCCCACCGCCCTCCCCGCAGCCAGAGGAGATGAGCGACCTCCTCCGCCCCCCAAACACCTCTGGAAAAGCATCCCTTGGGCTTGGAGAGCTGGGAATCCTCTCGTGGGGATGGAGAGGGAGCTGGAAGGAAGCCGGACAGCGGAGCAGGCGCTGCTCGCCTTTATCGGCCCCGGGCAGCGGCGGCCGGCGAGGCTCCGCTGAGGAAAAGCTCTTTACCCAAAGCACTCGGGTTTGCTAGAAATAGGCTGGAATCTGAATGGGAATAAATCACTTAAAGGACGGAAAGTGGGAGGGAGATGCTGCTCCCGAAGGGAATTTCCAGCTGTTGCATGAAGTGAATGAAATTTGGCTGGAAATAAACCCTGTTGAGTTCCGAGGGATCAGAGGGTGATTATTTTAATTCCTGATTGCGTCGAATTGGGCACGAGAAGTGTGGTCATGTTCAATAAAAACCTTCTCCATTAGATGCACAAAAATGGGGATTATTGAAGGAACAGAAGCAGGTTCAGAAGGGAATCTTCTTCTCGGATGTGGATCTGGGCAGAGAGCTGAGTAATAATCACGGATGGGAGAGCATGTATTTAATTAATCTCATTAGCATATCCAAGGAGTGGGTTTTGATATTGAAATAAATTTAATCGGGCAAAAGTTATTTTTGATTCAGGTGACAACAGAGGTAAAGCTTTGCCTGCCCTCCCAGCGGAGACTGGGACGGGATGGGGGCTTTGGGGGACAGCCAGCATCGTTTGTCACAGGGACTGGAAGCCCGGGCATTGACAGGAGCCAGACCTCCCCTGCAAGGACTCACGGCTGCCTTTGATCCGCCGAGGGCACCGCGGTGATAAATTGGGTGGCCCGGGATGGCACAGAGGGAAACACGCGTCCCTCGAGGGGCCGGACGAGCGGTGGCACCCGCGGGAGGGACACGGGCCCGTCTGTGTGTGTGCAGGGCAAGTGCCACAGCGGCAGAGCTGGTCACACCCCCAGGGACCCGGGATGAAGCTGAGGAGGAGGAGGAGGAGGAGAAGGAGGAGGAGGCAGCGTTGCCCTGCCAAGGAGCGGTTCAGATCCCGTTTCTCCTCGGGGTGCTGAGCTCAGCACCGGCCGCTGGCACTCGGGCAGTGCCACGCTCGGTTTGCTGCGGGTTTGGATGCTGACGGCTGTCCCCCCCCCCAGGGCTGCTGTCCCCCCTCCCCGGGGCTGCTGTCCCCCCCCCAGGGCTGCTGTCCCCCCCCCAGGCCTGCTGTCCCTCCTCCCCGAGGCTGCCACCTCCGGCCACCCTTTTCCAAGGAAAACTCACTGCGGTGAAAGCCACGCTGCCGCTGTGGGTCCAGGATGCCAGAGGGACACTGGAGTAGGGAAAGGCAGTGCTGGTGAGGGCTCTGGAGTCACCACCGAAGTCCCGTTCCCTCGGGGATCAGCTCCGGCTCTTCTCCGCTCTGGGACGCTGCTCCATCTCCGCAGGACCCGGCACGGCTGGAGGGGTTTGGCCGGGAACTGTCCCAGCGCCGCCGAGCCCGGGAGCTCTCGGCGTCCTCGTCCCTTCTTCCTTCCTCACCTTCGGAGCCGGGAAGAGGAGCCGAGCCCCTGCCCCGTCCCGCTCCCCGCCGCAGCAGAGCGGGGCCGCTCCCTGTTCCTCCCGCGGGGCCGCTCCGGGATGTGCCCAAGCTCCGGGCGATGCCGCTGGAGTCGCTCCCAGCTCGGGGACAGCGCAGGCCAGCGCCGGGACAGGGCTGTGGGGCGGCTTTGGGGCAGAGCGGCCCCCAGCCCCGTTCCCGGGGGTTCCCCATCCCGCAGGAGCCCGGGCTGTCGCAGGCGCTTCTTTGTCCCAGCGAGCGGTGCCAGGAGTTAATCGCGCTGGGATGAGGCCAAGCCTCCGGCAGGAGCAGGTGCTGCACGGCCCTCCCCGCTCCCCCCGCCGCTGTCACCGCTGTCACCAGCGCTCTCCCCACCGGGACAATGCCACCCCTGCGACCCCCGAGGCCGCTGTCCCCAGCTCTGCCCGTCCCAGTCACTCCAGCCAGGCTCCCTCTCATGAAAAGGGTGGATGAATCCGTCCGTGATGTTCCCCCAGTATCCCCCGTCCAGGGAGCCAAACTGGAGCTTTGCCCTGGTCCCCGTGGCCCGGTGAGGGGTCCCGGCTGTCCCTGGTCCCACAGCCCCTGTCCCCAGCCCCGCAGCCCTGCAGCTGCATTCCAAGCCTGCGAAACTTACTGGAAATCCTGTGGATGCAAATCCTGGCCGCCGCTCCGTGCCAAGAACTTGAGCTGCAATCCCGAGAGGGCAGCAGGCTCCAAGCACAGAGGCCTCCCCCTCGCCATTCCCGGCCTCTGGAATTCTCTTTAAAGTCTCATCAGAGCGGGGGACACGAGTGGCTCTGCGGGACCCCCGAGGCCGGGCAGGTGTGGGGCAAAGCCAGCAAATCCTGGGATGCCTTCCCAAAACCTCCACCGCTTCTGACGGATGGGTTGGTGCCATGTTGATTCAGACTGCCTGGCTCCATCCCAAAACCTCCCAGCTCCCAGATCGATGGAGATTCCCAGGCTCTGGGCAGGTGATAAGGTGCGGGTGGGCCCTGCCCACCGCTTGTGGTGACCCCCAGCCCCAGGAATTACCCAATTCCCACCTGCCCCGGGTCCCCTCATGGAGCACCCAAGTCCTTCCCAGGTCACCTCAGCCCTGCCCTCTCCGCAGCCCCGAGGTTTTAATCAATCCCAGGTGAAACCTAAACCTCCAACGAGGGGAATGTGCTGCTCCAAAGGCAGCGGGATGAAGGTCAGGGTGCTCCCGCTGGAGCATCTGCCGGGAGAGAGGCCAGACGAGCTGGGGGGATGCTCCGGGGAGCACTTTTTGGGGGGATGCAGGAGTTAGGGATGGACGGAGGGAGAACTTAGTTTGGATTTCCAGGATTTCAGCCTCCACGGCTCTTACCCCGTCTCGCTGCGTGGGGTTTTCGTAGCATCCTTGGAGGGCGAATTGTGGGTTTAACAGCACCATTTCCTCCGAGTAAATAAAACTATTTATTGTGTGTGATTCCCGAGACCTCCCAAATCCCGCAGTGCTCACGAGGGCCCGCGCTGTGCCAGGATCTCTGGCTGCCACTAAATAATTCATCTCCCAAAGCCCTGGACTTGGTCTCCGCTCCGGGAGAACCTGGAGAGGTGGGCTGGGGAGCACTCGGATTCTCCAAAGGTCCGAGAGCGTGTGGATACAGCTGGGATCGGCCCCCTGGTTTGCTTGGAAAGGGAATTCCCAGTCCCCTGCCTGATTCCCGATGTGTTGGCGGGAGGCTGAGAGGTGGAAGAGCAAAGGGCTGCGGGTGTTGGTTGGGAAACACTCGGAGCCTGGCTCGAGGCTGAGTCTGCGGAGGATGGGTGGGGATGAGATGCTCCGTCTCCTCCAGGGATTCTCCATCCCGTGGGGATTGGGAGGCTCACTCTCGCTCCAGGATGCTCCACACCCCGTTCGGGATGTGCTGTGGGATGCAGTTTGGGACGCAGTTTAAGGGGGAATTTTGGGATGCGGTTTGGGAAGCAGTGAGTGACGAGGTTTGGGGTGCGATTTGTTTTGGGACGTGGTGCGGGGTGCAGTTTGGGGTGTGGTGTGGGATGAAGCTGGGGTGCGGTGTGGGATGTGGTTTGGGATGTGATTCAGTCTGGGATGCGGTGTAGGGCGCAGTTTGGGATGCCGTCGGGATGCGGTGTGGGATGCAGTCGGGACGCAGTGCGGGGTGTGGATTGGGATGCAGCTGGGATGCGGTGCGGGATCCTCACTCGCGGGATGCCCCAGGACGCTCCCCGTCCCCAGTAGGGTCCCCTATCCAGACCGGAGGTGACAGCAGGCCACCCACACCCCATCCCCTCCGCCCCCGCCCCGCACGGCGCTTTCCCCGCCCGCCCCGTCCCGCGGAGCCCCGGGGGCGGGGGCCAGGTACGGCGGGGCGGGCCGGGCCGGCGGGGCGGCGGCGGGGGAGGGCCCGGCGGCGGCGGCGGGCAGCTAAAGGCAGGTGGCCCCGGGAGCGGCCCCGGGCTGGCTCGGGGGTCCCGCGGCGGCCGGGGCCATGCGCCGGGCGGCGGCCTGAGCGGGGCGGCCATGGCCGGGGCGGCGGCGGCGGCGGCGGGCGGGGAGCGGCGGGCGGCGCTGACGGCGGTGCGGACCGAGGGCGCGGGGACCCCCGGCCCCGGCAGCGGGACACCCCCGCCGCCTCCGCCCCGCCGCCGGGGGCTGCTGGCGGGGCCGCGCCCCGGGGCCGCCCCCCGCCCCGCCGGGGCCCCGCGCTGCTGCCGCCGCCGCCTCCAGAACTGCCTCTACAACGTGCTGGAGCGGCCCCGCGGCTGGGCTTTCATCTACCACGTCTTCATGTGAGTACCGGGCACCGGGGGGGCCGCAGCGGCCCGCCGACCGCGGGGCTGGTCGGTGGGTCCCGGGGAGGCGGGGAGCGGGAGCTGCCGGGGAAGGAGCACCGGGGGTCCCGGGAGTGTCGCGGGGCTCCCAGCGAGCCCCCCCGGGCTCCACCGGGAAGTTTCTCCACTGCGTTCGGCGGGGGGGACGCGCCGGTGCCGCTCCTGCCGCCGGTCCCGTGGGGGGAGACGCTCCGGTGCCGCTCCTGCCGCCGATCCCGGTCCCCGGATCCGCCACCGAGGGGGAGCGAGTCCCGCGGCCGGTCCGTGGCAGCGGGTCCGGTGCGAGGAGCTGAGCGCGACCGCGGGGATGGGACTCAATCTCCGGCGTGGCCCAGAGCCCCTTCCCGGTGGCACTGCAGGGAGCCGCGTCACCGTCCCGCTCTGCCGCTGTCCCTGAGCTCGGGGTCTCTGAGCTCGGGAGGGCCCTCAAGGGCAGGAGACCCGCGAGAGGTGACAGGTCTGGGTGGGACCGGGGACCTCCTGCTGTCCTGTACCTGTAGCAGCGCTGGGACAAGGCAGAAGTGCCACCCCAGAGCCGTGTCCGGGTGCGATGGGGACAGCGGGGGTGTCCCTGTCCCTGCTGTACCCCCAGAGCTGCGCCCATTCCTGGGTCGCCGTTGATCCCCGGCACTGGAAATCCCTCTCCAGAGCCGGAGGGATGCTCCCGGGAGCGCACCTGCTCCTTTCCCTACTCGCTGTGTTATCCCAGGCGCTGTGCTGCTGCTCCAGCTTTCCTCGCTGGATCGGAGCCTCCCATAGCTCTTGGCATGCAGGCTCAGCTCAGGGCTCAGAACAGCCTCACCCCCTCGGGGTCGTTGCCTCGGGGGGGCTGTGACAGGGAGCTGGGGGGTCCCCAACACACCTGGAGGCTGCAGAGACAGAGAGGGCTCCGTTCTGAGGGGTTGTCCCAAGCCAGGACCCGGTGGCACTGCTGGGGACACTGCTGGGACATCACCGCTGCAGCCATGGGGCGGGAGGTGGTTTCCCTCTCTGCCCCGCGTGTGCCAGCTGTGGGCACAGACTCTTTCTGAGGGTACGAGCCAAAATTTTGCCTCCTTCCCTCTCCCCTGGAGCGGTGCCGCGGGGCTGCGTCGTTTCTGGGGTGCGGGAGTCGGAGCTCGTTAAGAGGCAGGAAAATGGGTCTTGCCTAAGTTAGCACATCGAGCTGGCAGCAGGAATTTGTCACTGGATGAAAGGGCACCTGAGCTCCCCAGGGAGCCGGGACACGAGCCCGGGGCCCATTTGTAACGACACCTCCACAGCGGGCACCCGCCAGAATTCCTGCGTGGAAAATCCCACCCTGGGAAGAGCTTCTCCTGCAGGGAAAGGCAGCCAAATCCCCTGCCAGGGGAGGCAAGCAGGATTTATGGCACAGATACCCACTGGATATGGAAGAGATGTGCCCCTGCTCATCTCCCAGCTGGGATATCCACCCCTGAGTGCCCTCCACCAGTTCTTCCTCCCAATTTGAGCCTGTTTTGCCCCAAAAACAACCACGTGGGACAGGCGGCCCCCTTTGCAGAGCCCCCCAAGCGCCCCCAGTCCCTCCCCTGCCACCCTGGCGTGCCTGGCCCGCAGCTCGTGGGTCCTGGGCTTTGTTCCACAAGATGTGCAGCCGCCGGCAGCAGCAGCCAAACGTCTCCAGCCTTTGCTGGGGAGGCTTTTTTGTTCACTTGCTCGCTTAATTTTAGGGCTGAGGCAGCTGCAGGGCAGAGTCCTGCCAGGGACCCCCCGAAACCTGTGGGAAGACGCCGCAGTGGGTGCAAGGTGCGGACATCTGTTCTGCGAAGCCTCTCCCGTAACGCTGCTCATTTCTGGCCTCTTCCAAGTTTTTTTGTTGGGTGTTTTTTTTTCTCTCTCTCTCTCTCCCGCAGCAGATGGGAGCTGCGAAGCTGTTGCAGCGGCGCTAAAGTTCTCGGGGATGATTTGCGTGCCGCAATCCCTGGGTTTTTAACAAAAGAGGAGGAAGGTGTTACCCCCTCCCCACCCCCACCCCCCGGGGCGCTGGGGAGGGGATGGAGCCTCCGGCCAGAGGTCGGGGCAGCGCTGGTGACAAGGAGCGGTCCCCTGAGCCCCGGCTGCGCTGCCTCCCCCGAGCAGGCTGGCTCCGAGACAGAGCTGAAAACTGCTAAAATGGAAATACCCGCTGAGAAGTGACGCGCGTCCCTCCCGGAGCCGCCGAGCGGGGCCGAGCCCATCGCGTTTATTGAACGACTTCAGCCTCTTTCCGTCGGCGAATTGATCCCAAATCTTATCCCAGCGCCTGCTCCGGGCTCAGTGGTTTGGTGGCCGCATCATTTCTGCAGCACCTCAGCCTGCTGGCAGCTCTGCCCAGGGGTTGGGGGGGCTTGGAGACACTTTTGGGGTCCCCAAAACGCTCCCATGCTCCGGGAAGGGGATGGTGTGGACACGGGAGCCCGCGCGGGTGTAAATTCAAGGTTCTGAGGTCTCCCCCAGCCCCTCCAGCCCCACGCTGACCATGCAGAGAGGCGCTGGCCGGCCTCACCAAGCCGAGCCTCGCCTGCTTGGAATGAGAATTCCCAGCCCTGGAGCTTACGGAGCAAATCCGGGAGGGAGCCCAGAGCATTAAGAGAGAGGCTTTAGAGCCAGGAGGCGAAATAAGAACTTCCTTTTTCCAATCTCCTGCTCGTCAGCCGGCGGGAAGGCTCTGCCCTGCTCCCGGCAAAGTTCCCGTGGGCTTGGCACGGGCACGGCTGCGTGTCCCGTGGGCAGGGGCTGCCCTGCCAAGGGGGTTTCCTGCATCCTGGAGCTGCACCACGCGCCTTCCCACGTCCCATTCCAGCTATTCCCGCTGCCCATTGTGGTTTATCCCTGCCCACCCGCCAGCCCCCCGCATTCCCAGCGGCTCCCGGGGTCTGGGAGCTGGTGCCGATGGTTATGAAACCGCTGCTGGGTGCACCAGCAGCTCAGCTCAGCACTTTTCCCGGTCCTGGAGGAACAATTCCATCCAGAACAGTTTCACCTGGAGCAAATTAGGGAAGACTGAGCCAGCAGCACCAGGAACAACCGCAATCCCCCGCCTGGAGCAGCGGCCCCCGTGCCAGGCCAGCTCCCTGCCCGCTGCTGTTGGGGTTTATTTCCCATGTGGGAGAGGAGGTTTTATCTCCCTGAGGCACGGAGGGGACCGGAGCTTTGTCCCCGCTGGGTATTTGGGGTCGTTGTGGGGACAGAGGGGTGGCAGCTCCCGGCTGAGTCCCAGGGCGATCCTGGCACGGGGTGAGGGATGCCAGGCACAGGCTGTCCCTACTCGGGACCGGCCTCCAGTGGGAAATCCCGGCTGGCTTGGGACGGTGGCGGTGGGATGTGCCCCCCTCCACCAGGGAGCGGGGTGTTGGCAGCCCGTCCCTCCCGGAGCATCCCCGTGCCCGGCTCCTGCTCCAGAGGGATGTGGAGGGCAGGACGGGGCTGTCACCCCCCGCCAGCCCCACTCCCCTACCTTGTCACATCCCTCCAGCACCGCTTGGAGAGCGGGAAACACTTCCCTGCCGTGCTGGGAGTGCCACCATCAGTGCCCAGCCCTTGCCAACACCCCCGGGGCAATTCCTAGGGCTGGAGGCCTGGGTGGTTTGCAGGAAAATCCCTCCATCCCTGCTCAGCGCTGACTCTCCACCGCCTGCTTGGAAAAACATCTTGGATTTAACTTTTAAACCTCCCTTAAACTCTTGAATTGAACCCTTAAACCTCCTTTAAACTCCTGAATTTAACTCTTAAACCTCTCTTCAGCTCTTGAATTTAACTCCCAAACCTCTCTTAAACTCTTCAGTTCACTCTTAACTCTTTCACCTCTTTGAATTTAGCTCGTTCAAGGCTTTTGTCTCACTGTGGCCGGTGTGTCCCCCAGCTGGGGCGGTGGCACGGCCACAGCCAGAGGGACTGGACGCTGTGCCCTTCGAGCGGGGGCTGTGCCCCCAGGGCCACCTTGCCTGGGGCTGAAACGGGAGCTGGTTCAGGGGCAATGCCAGCGGCAGGAGAAGCCGGCACAGCACTTTCCCCAGCCCGGTGTGGTGTCACCAGGGCATAAAATTAAGCGACTTCGGCGCAACATGAAACGGTGCATTGATTTTTCCCGCTGGTTTTTTCTCCTTTTCCCCTCTTCCCGCTCCTGCCGGACCCCCCAGCCCGGCGCAGGAGGTGCCAGTTTGGGTGCCCCAGTGGGGTGCATCACTGCCGGGGGGTACAGGGGTGATGCTGGAGAGTTTTTGGTCCTTTGTCGCCGCCCCGGCAGCGACCCCAAACCTGCCCGTGGTGCTGCTGCCCTCCACTCTTTGAGGCTCCCAGCTTTGGGACGACTTTTCAGGGCCACTCACTTCCCTGTGCCCCAAATGTCCCCGTGCCCTGCGGACCCCCCAGGTGCTGGAGGAGGGTGACAGCCCCAATCCCTCTCCTGGGGTGCATCGGAAAACGCTCCGGTTCCTTCCCCCCCTCCGGCCCGTTCCTTGCCAGATGATCCAAGAGCAAAACTATCCCGGCTGCTCCGTGTGAGCGTCTTGGCACCGGCCTCAGCAGCCTTGTGACCGTGCTCCCCGTGGGCACGGCGGGGCCGGGGGGTGCTGGGTGCCACGGCGGGTGCCCTGCCAGGGTGATGCCACCGGCGAGATTTGCCTCCCAAAGCACGGAGGTTTTGGGGCCACGGGCTCGCGTGCTCTGCCACTCGATGCCACCCCGTGGGTGCTGCCAGGGGTGCAAGAGAGGTTCCACATCCCAGCTCTGCTTCCAGCCTTCCTCAGGGTGCTGGAAACATCCCGTCCTGCCTCAGCCCTGGCTCTGGAGGGCTCTGGGAGCAGCACCCTCCTTCCCGCAGCGCTGATAACGGGGTCAGGGCCAGGCTCTGAGCGTGTCCCGGCCTTCGCGGTGCCTCTGCCGCGGCTCCGGCGGCTCCTGGCTCCGGCTGCGCTCTCCCTGCCCGTGGGGAACCGCTCGGAGCTTTTCTGCTTCTCTTCTGGGCGGCGTGGGACGCTCCGTGCCATGGTTACGGGCGCAAACAGGGCCGCTACAGCCCGGTTATTTATATCCCCCCGGCCGCCTGCTCCACCTCTCCTGAAGGGCTGCAAGGCCGAGGGACGGGGATTTATGGGACACGCTGTTTATACAGCTGCAGACGGAGCTGAACCTCGCGGCATGGGGAGCCTGGAGGGTGAAACACCGTCCCCGTGCCCGCTGGAGCTGCGCTCGGGCAGTTTTGGTCCAAATCCCAAATTTCCAGCCGTGGCACAGCTGAGGGGGTACGGCCTGGCCACCGTGATGCTGCCAGGCTTGTCCAGGGAAGGGATCCGTGCCTTCCCGGAGCCTGTTTGCTCGCTCATCCCACGGCTGGGCTGTTTATCCTGCGGCGCGTGGTGTTTTCCTTCCGCTGAGTTCTCGCCGCGCTGGCACCGCCTGGGCCCCGGCCCGGGGCATCCCCGCGGGGCTCGGGCAAAGCGGGGAGCGGGACAGCCCTGCCAGTGCCGGTGCCACCCCCCTGCCACTCCCGGGGGCTGGGGGACAAATCCTGGCAGGGCTGGGCTGTTCCGTGCCCATCGCGAGCTCCGAGGATCACCTCGTCCCAGGCTGTTTTGGGGCACAGCCCCTCTACCCAGCAGGGTTTTGGGGGCACTGGGAGCCAAGTGGTGCCCGCCTGCCCACGCAGGGAGGCCGACTTGGCCCTGCTTCCCCTGAGCTCAGCAGCTTTCCCGGCTCACCTGTTCCTCGGCCGGCTCGGGCGGCAGCAGATGGCAAAGCCCACCCTAATGAAGATTAATTGAGGAGATTTCGCCTTCCCCGCGCCGGCCCCCGCCGCGTTTTCATTATCGTTTTGGGGAGGTTTCATTACTGCTGGGGCCGGGCGCTGCTCCTGCGGGGTGGCAGCAGCCGGAGGGTCCTGTCCCCGTGGCCAGGCTGGCAGTGCCATGTGCTGGAAGGGAAGGGGGGTGCGGGACCCCTCGGGGAGAGGGGCTGGAGATGGGAATTTTATTCGGGAGAGGTGAAACACCGGCTCAGCCTCTGCTCCCTCCATGCCCCGGCATCCCAGAGCAGGGCAGTGAGGGAGCACTGAGGCTCCTGCCCCGCTCTCTCTGCCCCTTCCCCATTTCCCTGCCAGCATTCCTTGTTTTTTCAGCTGCTCTCGGTGGGTGGGAAGAGCAGCGAATTGGGATGGGAGCCTGGCACTGCCGGGTCCCCCACGGTGTTTGATGGAGGGTCGAGGCGGGGATCCCCCCCTGGCTGCGGGGAGCTGCTGGGAGCAGAATTCCTGCCCGGGAGGGATGGGGGGGATGCTGGTTCCTGGCTCCCCGCTCTGCCTTCAGGCATCTGACCCTTCCCTAAGCCGCTTAAGCGCTGCCGGCAGCCGGGACGGGGCGTTTGCCCAGGCTTTGCGAGTTAATTCCTAGCAGGTGATGTGTTCCCAGAAAGTTCCTTTCCCAGCCAGCCCCGTGGGGCCTCTCATGCCCGTATCCTTCCCCAAATCCTACGGGATGCCGGCTGGGAGGTTTCCCCATCCCACAAGGGGGGCAGGTTTCCATCACGGCTGGACCAGCGGGTGACCTGTGGGGCTCCAGAGTCAGGGCCACCCACAGCAGGTCCCCGCGGGCTCCGCGGGTGCCCAGGCACCGGGTACCCCCCTCCCTGCTGGCTGGGATGAGGCGAGAGGCACAAATCTTCGCAGGCTGGGAGATTTCTGCCTTCTCTCCTGCTTTGTGCTCCGCTGCCCGTGTAATTGCCTGCTGAATCCTGCTCGGATAATCTTCACTGCTGATGATGCACAAAGCTCAGGGCTCTGCTCTGGGCCGTGTTTGGCTCCCCAGCGCAGGGCCCGGCGCTCGCTGCCCGTGCCGCGGGGATGCCGCTCTTCCCAGCGGGGGTTAATTCCAGAACTGCTGCGCCGGAGGAAAAAAACCCCAATTAATAATTCAGAGGGAGAAGGAGCCGGCTCCAACCTTCTGCTTTGCGGGCGGGGAGTGCCCGGGAGAGCAGCGTCGTCCTCTGCGGTGAGGGCAGGTTGGTGACACGGCCGTGATGCCCCTGGCCACTTCATGGCTCCAGCTCTCCCTCCTCCATGCTCTGCATCCAGCCCTTTTCCCATTCCCAGGATTCTTTTTTTGCTGCGGGTCCCACCTCCAGCAGCGTTTTGGGCGAAGGGGACCCAGCTGTCCCCTTCAGGATGTGCCACCCCGCAGCCCCCTCATGGCACGGCCAGGTTTGAGAGCCCCCGGCCCCACACGGGGCTGTGGGATCGGTGGGGAGGGGTCCTGGATGGTCCCACTGAGGGCACAGAGCATCGTCCCCTGGCGCTGTGTCCCCTGGTGCCTCCCCACCGGCGCTGGGACAGCTGGGACAGCTTTCACCCCTGCGATGGCCCAGGCAGCTGATTCTGCCCCGAAATTCCACATCAACAACGTGAGGAGATGGGAAAGTGCTCCCGAGTGGGCACCGAGCCCCCCGCACCCTCTGGATCACCCCCGATGGCCCCTGGGCGTTGTCACCGTCAAAACACAGCGCCGGGGGTGACATCGGTGCCACCAGCTCGAGGACAGGGTGCCAGGGCCACCAGGGCTCAGCCAGGCCGTCCCAGTGCCGCCCAGCGTGGCCGCAGGTGCCCGGAGTGCCCGGTGCCATCACGGTGACGGAGCAGTGGCCCCTTTGCTCGCCGTCACGTGGGCCGGTGGCACAAGCCCTCCGCTTTCCTTTTTTAGAATCGCTGGATCAGGGGAAAAAAATGTATTTTTGGAGGTTTCATTCGCTTCGGCTTCGGAGTCGACTTTCTTTTTTTCTTTCTTTTTTTTCTTTTTTAATTCCCCTCCTGATTTTAAATGGGCCAAAGCCCCTCGTGCCTGAGCCAGGCCCTCGGGGAGGAGCAGCCTCGGAGCTGTTCCTGGGGACTTCTGGCACTTCCCAGGTGGTCCCCATGTTGCTGGCAGGTCCCCACGGTTGCAGCGATGCTGGGGACAGCCCGGAGAAGCTCTGGTCCCCTTCCTGCAGCAGCAGAACCCTCCACAGTGCGGGACCCCCCGCCTCCCTCCCTGCCTTTAATTAAGAAGCTGCAGGGCTGCGGCAGAGCTGGCGCCGAGCCCCACGGCTGCTCCTGGGCTCCCCAAAGGCTCTGTGCCACCATCTAGGGGCAAAATGTGTCCCCAGTGGCTCAGATGTGGCCGTGGAAGCCTTGGCTCGAGGGGTTCAGGCCGCGAGTGAGGGGCAGCACTGTGGGCTGGGGTCCCCTGGCTGTCCCAGTGCCCCCACTGACACTTTCTCCTCGCAGATTCCTCCTCGTCTTCAGCTGCCTGGTGCTGTCGGTCTTCTCCACCATCCAGGAGCACCAGAAATTGGCCAACCAGTGCCTCTTCATCCTGGTGAGTGATGCAGGAGCAGGGCTGGTGCTCGGATTTTCCCTCCCCACATTATATCCTAAAAGAATCAGGCAAGATCACCAACAAAACTGCTGTGACCCCATCCCCAGCCGGGGTGTCGCCGACGATCCGCTGGCGCGCCGTGGGTGTCCCCATGGCTCGGGGTGGCCCATCCCACCATTGTCCCTCCGTGCCGCGGGGAGAGGCATCAACCGCTGGCAAAGGCAGGGCGCGAGGGGCTAAAAAAGGCAGCTTTCCCCCAAACTGTCAGAAAGAGCTGACGCAGGGAGTTCTCCCGAGTGACGGAGACTAAATTGGGAAGGTCCTTGTGACTTTTCCTGCGAGTAAGCAGAACGGGGGCTTGTTTGTGCGAGAGGTAGGAGGACAATGCTGACGGCGGAGGAACAGGACCCAGCTCGGGGCGAGGCAGCAGAGCCGCCGTGCTCAGACAGCCCCGATGGCTGCGGCTCCCGGGATGGCTCCGGTGGCACCGCCCCGATCCCCGGCGGTGGCTCCGGTGGCCTTGGGGGGACACCACGCACCGCGCTCAGCCCGATTCGTTTTGCCCCCCATCCAAGCTGACCCCCCCCACTCTGCCCTGCCCCTCTCACCGCCTTTCCCCCCCTGTCCCCCGGCAGGAATTCGTGATGATCGTGGTGTTCGGCATGGAATACATCATCCGCGTGTGGGCCGCCGGCTGCTGCTGCCGCTACCGCGGCTGGCGCGGCCGCTTCCGCTTCGCCAGGAAACCCTTCTGCGTGATAGGTACCGGGCTGGGGTTGGGGGGACGGCGGAATTTGGGATAACCCGCGCACCGCCCTGAGCCTCGCCGTCCCCCTCAGATTTCATCGTCTTCATCGCCTCGGTGGCCGTCATCGCCGCGGGCACGCAGGGCAACATCTTCGCCACGTCGGCGCTGCGCAGCATGCGCTTCCTGCAGATCCTGCGCATGGTGCGCATGGACCGCCGCGGCGGCACCTGGAAGCTGCTGGGCTCCGTCGTCTACGCCCACAGCAAGGTGAGAAAAAGCACCCAGACACGTCCCCCGGCACGTGCCCGAGCCCGCGTGACCCGCCGTGCCCCGCAGGAGCTCATCACCGCCTGGTACATCGGCTTCCTGGTGCTCATCTTCGCCTCCTTCCTCGTGTACCTGGCGGAGAAAGACGCCAACGTCCAGTTCGCCACCTACGCCGATTCGCTGTGGTGGGGCACGGTAAGCTCGGCCCCCGTGGCCCCGCGGCCCCGGGAGGGGAGCAGGAGGGTGGGACGGGGCCGTGGTGGGGGAGCGCCCTCCAGGCCCCCCGCTGCTGTGCCCCCGGGCAGGTGACCCTGACCACCATCGGCTACGGCGACAAGGCGCCGCAGACGTGGCTGGGCCGGATGCTGGCGGCCGGATTCGCCCTGCTCGGCATCTCCTTCTTCGCCCTGCCCGCCGTGAGTAGAGGAGAGGGTTTTCTCTGCCAAAAACAGGGGAGAAAAGGGGCAGAGCTGCCTCTGTGTGGGGCCTGGTCTGTGCCACCACCCACGGCCCCGTCCCCTCCCGTCCCCAGGGGATCCTGGGCTCCGGCTTCGCCCTCAAAGTGCAGGAGCAGCATCGGCAGAAGCACTTTGAGAAGAGGCGGACTCCGGCGGCCAACCTGATCCAGGTAGGGCAGGGCTGGCGTGTCCCGCCTCACCCCTTCCCGGGAATGCTCTGCTGTCCCCTCCTCTGCTCCGCCCGTCACCGAACCGCCCAAACGCCCGGCCCCACATCCTGCACCGAGATCCTTTGGGTTGGCCGCTCCCTCTGGGGGGCCCAGGATGGCTGGAGGGGTCCGGGGGGGTTTGTTCCATCCCGACTGATCGCGATTCCCGGGATTCTCACTCCCGTGCAGGCTGCCTGGCGCCTGTACTCCACGGATGGGAGCCGGGTGTACCTGACGGCCACGTGGTGTTACTACGACAGCCTCCTGCCCGCCTTCAGGTAGGCGGGAGGGGGCGAGGGCTGGGGGGCTCCCGGGGGTCCCTGCGGGGATGAACAGCCTGGGAAACCAGGAGGGGCCTTGTGGAGCCACCGGGGGCTCGGTGGGGTGGAGCAGCACCGACACCTGCCCAGGATGGGAGCCCAGCACGGCGTCTGCTGAAGGACCGGCCCTCCTTCATCCTCATCATCCTCACAGTGCCCAGCACCCATCCCATCCCCTCCCACCCCATCCAGAGCCTTCCTCCAGCACCACAGGGAGCAGGACGGCGCCTCGGGGCCCCCATGCCTGTGGTGGTGGAGCTGCAGCCAGACAGGAGCTGGTTCCAGGCGTGGACCCGGCTGGACATGGGGGGTCCAGTGGGAGCCCCACGTCCCTTCCCTGCAGCGTCTCCCTCCCGTGACCCCTGGGATGTTGCCGCTGTGGGTGGATCCAAGGCTGTCCAAAGGTTCTCCAGACCTCTCTTCCAGACCCCGAGGGTTTGCCACATCCCTGTGCCGCATCCCTGCGTGTCCTACCCTCCTCTGACCGAGTGACAAATTCATCCTTCTGTCCCACTCTTAATTCTTCCGAGGGCAGGGCTTTCAACAGCCACGGCCCCGAGTCCCAACTTCCCGAGCATCACCCCGGATCCTGGGAGTCACTGGGGGCTCTGCTGACCCTGCTGCTGCGCCAGGAGCCGTTTTCCCTGCAGTGGAACTCACACAGAGCCACATTTGATCCCTGCTGGGTCTGAGCTTTCCCCTCCTGGCTGCTCCAGCGGCGCCCAGGATCTGACAGTGACAGGTCCCCATGTCCCCATCCCAGGTTTGTCCTTGCCTGATCCATCCCTCTCAGCACATCCAACCCTTCCCTCTGTGGAATCCTGTCCCAGGACCCCTCCCCAGCCCCATCACCCCCAACTAAGAAACCGCCTTTTGGACAAAAACGCTGATTTTTTTCTTGTTTTGCTCTGGTTTTGCTCCGGTTCGCGCTCAGGAGGATGCGGCGCTGCTCAGCCTCGCTTTGCTCGTTTCGTTTGCTTCGGAAATTTTAATTTCTCCCCGTTTTTATTTCACCCCGACCTCAGAGAGCTGGTCCTTATGTTTGAGCATTTGCACCGGGTTCGCAACGGAGGATTTAGGAATTCAGAGGTGAAAAAATGGCCCGACAGAGCCCCACCGCCCTATCACTCCTTCACCCCTGCCCAGAAAAGCGTCAGCCTGGCCGCATGTGCAGGGGAAAGGTAGGAGGGGGCAGCCCCCGTGTTCTCCCTCCTCTCTGCTCTGTCTCCTCTGCTCCTCTGTGCCCTCCTGCCGTGTCACTGTCACTGCCAGACCGGACCCCAGAGGTGCCACCGCCCCAAACTCACCCTGCTCCCCACTCGTGCTGGGCGTCCCTCCCGCTCCTGGTGCTGCTCCCAGCTCTATTCCAGCTCCAGAAGGGGCAGATTTGATCCAGAGGGACACTCTGGGCTGTTGTACCTTCGTGAGGTCACCTCACTGCCCTTTTTACGTGGCCGAGACCCCGGGATGTGGCACGGGGTAACCGAGCGTGGCAGGAAATCCCTTGGCAAGGGCAGCGGTGCCATCCCGGAGGGATGGAGCCGTGCGGCCACGCCCCAGAGCCCGGGAAGGAGCAAATCCCAGAGCCTGGGGCTGGGAAGGGCTCCCGCTGCCCATGAGGAGAGAAGAGAGGGGTTGAGGCTGCCCTGCTGCCGGTAGCGGCTGCTCTGCACCGTGTCCCCTGTCCCCTCTGCCTGAAGAGCATCCCGGAGATGCCAGCGTGCCACTACGGCTGCCCACCCCCCAGGACATCGACACCCCCCCTAACCAGCGCCAGGGTGAGGTGGGGAGAGGCCTCGTGCCTCAGTTTCCCCCATGATGCCACATCAGCAGGGCTGAGGCTTCGGGTGTGGGGCTGAGCGGCTCCCCCAGGTGAGTTCGGGGCTTGGGGGGCTCCTCCCTGGGCTCGGTGCTCAACCGGGAACCGGCAGGGGAAGCACCGAACCCCCCTCGGGGGCCTGAGCCCGCCCATCTCCTCCGCGAGCACCACCTCTCATAACATCTCATCTTCTCTCTCTCCTCCCCTCTCCCGCTCACCCTCCTCCTCCTCCTCCTCCTCTCCATCCCTCCACCCTCCTCCCAAACCCGCCGTGCCCCCACTCCCCCCAAGCTGGAATGAGGAGGACGCGCAGCCCCACAAGTGTTTACGCCTCAGGTAACGCTCGCCCCCGAGCCCCGGCGGGGTTTGCGGGGCCACCACGGTCCCTCTGCTCGGGGACCGTCCCCAGATCCTTCCGGCAGAGCCGAGGAACCGCACAGGTGTTTATGCAGGACCTACACAAGCATCCTGCCCTCCCAGCAGCGGCGGGGCTGTGGCACTCACCGGCGGCGCTCCGGGGGACGGGAACGCGGTGGCCCGGGACGCTCCGCTCCCCGCCGGCCGTGGCTGACTCTCTTTTCTCCTTTGCCCTGCCCCTCCAGCCCCATCTTTAGTGGTAAGAGGAGGCTCTTGCAGACGTGGGGCACGTGGAGACGGAGGTACCGTGTCCTGCCTGTCCCGCCGGAGAGCGGGGCCGGGAAGCCCGGGATGCACGGATGCGCTGCCCGCCTGGGTGCCTGCGGCATGGAGAGGGCTGGGGACTGAGGCTCAGGGGGTGGAGGCTGAACTGGGGGTCCCTCCGCAGGGCAGGGGGGCTGTGCATGGCCCGGGCTGAGCTGGCTGTCCCCACTGTCCCCACTGTCCCTTGCTGCCTCAGTTTCCCCGTCGTGCAGCGTGGATGAGCACGGGCTGCTGGCAACGCTTGGACAAATCCCGTCAATCCCGTCCCACCTGTGTGCTGCAGCCTGATTCCCGGGACACCGCCCTTCCCACCCTCTGGCACAGCCCCTGGATGTGCGGGATGTGTGGCAGCCCCCCTGACTGCACGGGGAAGGGCTGGGACCCCCCTGCCCTGCCTGTACCCTGCCCGTACCCCTGCCTTGCCCTGGCTGAGGAAATCCAGGAGTGTCCCCAAACGCCGGGGTTCCATGGAGCCTGTCCTGCAGCGGGTGTGGGATTCACTCTGTGTCCTCCCCGGCTTTGGGGTCTTTCCCTGTGTGTCCCCTTGAGCTGTGTTTGGGGTCTCTCGTCACGCAAAACACGGGGGTTTTGTGTAGGTCCTGCAGAAACAGTGCCTGGTGTTTCCCCCCAGCCCAGCAGAGTCGCTGGGTTTGGGAGCAGAACTCGCGTCAGGGCAGGAGCAGAGCCTGGATTGGGAGGTGCAGCCTGGAGGAAGAGGATGAGGAGGAGGAGGGGGAGGATGAAGCGGCTTGGCTGGGTTTGGACATCCCATGCCAGCAGGGATGGAGCAGGAGCAGAGCTCTGCTCAGCTCAGAGGTGGCTCTGCCGCGTGTCCCCTCTCTCCTGGTCTGTCACCTCCTCTCTCTGCTCTTGGGACCAAAACAAGGGTCTTAAAGCAGCAACCCCAGAGCTGCCCCTGCACGAACCGCCTGCTCCTGGCCTGGTTCACGCCCATCACCTGCCGGGGGCTCTCTGTGAGCTCAGCACGGCCACCCCCATTCACCCCGGGGACCACCCCGACCCTGTCCCCGTCCCCAGGCCCCTAACGCCGCCCTCCCGCTGCCCCCACGCAGCAACAAGATGGGTATCAAGGAGCGGATCCGGCTGAGCAGCTCGCAGCGCCAGGGCAGCCGCGGCCGGCAGCAGCACCTGGGGCCGCCCCTGCACCGCTCCCCCAGCACCGAGGACGTGGCCGAGGCCTCCAGCCCCACCAAGGTGCAGAAGAGCTGGAGCTTCAACGACCGCACCCGACTCCGAGCGTCCCTGAGGCTCAAGCCGCGGACCCCGGCTGAGGGTGAGCGCCTGGGTGGGGGTTCTGGGGGACACTGGGGGGGCTGCAGGGTCGGGGACATCCCTCGGCGTCTGCCATCCACCCGCTCTTGGCACCCACAGCCGACTGCCCGCCCGAGGACAGTGGCGAGGACAGGAGCTCCCCCTGCGACCTGACCTTCGAGGACGTCATGCCGGCAGTGAAGACCTTGATCCGGGCCGTCAGGTGAGGCTGTCCCCTCCCGTGTCCCCCAGCGTGCCCAGAGCCCCCCAGGCACCCCATTCCTGCCTCCAGCCCGGCTGTCCCTGCAGGATCCTGAAGTTCCTGGTGGCCAAGAGGAAGTTCAAGGAGACCCTGCGTCCCTACGACGTCAAGGATGTCATCGAGCAGTACTCGGCCGGACACCTGGACATGCTGGGCAGGATCAAGAGCCTGCAGACGCGGTGAGGGGCCCCGCAGGTGACCCTGGGGTTCTCCCACCACGAGATGAGGTGGTGGGTGGCCCATCGCGATGGTCGGGATGCGTTCCCAGAGCTCCATCCCCATCCCTGGTGGTCTCCCCAGCCCCTGGGAGTGACGGGTGGGCTCTGCCGCTTCCTTCCCTCCCTGCCAGCGTGGACCAGATCGTGGGCAGGGATCGGGCGCTCCCTGCGGACAAGAAGGTGCGGGAGAAGGGGGAGAAGCCGGCGCTGGAGGCCGAGCTGATGGACGAGCTCAGCATGATGGGGCGCGTGGTCAAAGTGGAGCGGCAGGTCAGGAGGGGACACCCCGGCAGTGTCGCCGTCCCTTTGGAGGCGGAGCCGAGCCCCCCGGGACCCCTCCCGCGGGGGTGGGCCCGGCTCAGCCGCGCCCCGCTCCCCTTGCAGGTGCAATCCATCGAGCACAAGCTGGACCTGCTGCTCGGCCTCTACTCGCAGTGCCTCCGCAAGGGCTCCACGAACTCCTTCAGCCTGGCCGCGGTGCGGGCGCCGCCCGGCGAGCCCGACATCACCTCCGACTACCACAGCCCCGTGGACCACGAGGACATCTCGGTGTCCGCCCAGACCCTCAACATCTCCAGGTCGGCCAGCGCCAACATGGACTGAGCAGGAGGCAGTGGGATGGACCCTGCCCGCCTGGGATGGGGCGCTGGGAGTGGCGTGGCGTTGTCCCCTCGCTGTCCCCTCGCTGTCCCCTCGCCGTCCCTGGCCGTGTTACTTGAACCAAGTCTTCCTTTGCGGGGACACGGCTGCAGCGGGGTGCCTGTGGCACTGTGGCATGGCCAGCCCACGCTCCTGGGATGCTCCTGGGATGCTCCTGGGATGCTCCTGGGATGTTCCTGGGATGCTCCTGGGATGTTCCTGGCTTCCTGCAGGATGAGACTCCCCCAGCTCTGGGGTCCTGGCTGCTCCCCAGCTGTGGTGGGGATGCTCTGGGCTGGCCCCATCCCCTGGGGTTTGGTTGGAACCCCAGCCCCAGCCCTCAGGACAGGTCCTGCCTGGTCCCCTAGAGCTGAGCGGGGCCACCACCAGCTATGCAAGGTCCCACCTCCCTCTTGCTGCCAGTGCAGGGGTGTGGGGGCACGACCCAGGGTGGTTTTACCCGCCTCACTCGGGGTGCCCAGTGTGGGGAGCAGGGGACTGTCCCCCCTCACCAGGCTGCACCCCTCCAGAAGCACAGCAGAGCCTTCTGCCTGCCCGTGCATGCTCCCAGGGCAATATATATATAGGAGATATATATATATATATATATATATATTTATGCAATAATGTCTTAATATGCAACACCCCTGGGAAGAGCCACCCGAGGGAACATAGGCAATAAGCAACCCCCTGCCAGCTCCCAGGGCTGGACTGTGCTGCCCAGGAGGGCCCTGGAGGCCCTGAAGGCTCAGGGCCAGCGGGAAAAGCTCCACCCGAGGGTGGTCCTGGAGTCAGGAGGCCGAGCAGAGGCTGTGGGGAAGGCAGGGATGCAGGCACAGGCACTGTCCCCAAGGAGCGTCCCTCCCCCTGTGTCCCAGCCCCTGCTCCTGCTTAGAGGATTCCTTCGCTGCTGGGTCCTGCGGTGCTCGGTTTGTCCCTGCCCGTGTCCCTGTCCCCTCTGCGGTCCGGGCAGCACGGGCCGGGCCTGGTGGGGACAGGGCGGTGTCCTTGCATGTCACCTACAGCAGAGCCACCCCAGCCCGCTTCCCTGCCCCGCTGCCAGTCCCGGCGCTGGTTTCCAGTCCAGCAGCACTGGGCTGAGCCAGGCTGGGCTTGTGCCGAAGTGCCAGGCCGGGGTTGCAGCCGAGGGTCCCGAGGGGGGCTCGGTGGTGACCCCACAGCACCGGGATGTGTCCTGGGCTGCTCCCACCGCTCCCCTCGCCGCCAGCGCCGCCCCTCTCTGGGCTTCGGACCGTGGGATTCGCACTCCCTTTTTCCCGAGCCCCCCCTGTGCCTCTGCTCCCGGCAGCGGGGACCCCCGACCCCGCTCGTTTCCTCGCCCCGTTAGTGCATGTGGCCAGCGCGGGCCGTGCCAGAGCTGCTTGAACCCCCCCACCCTTCTCCTGCAGCCCCCCGGCCCCCTCCCCTCGCCCCGGGGGTGCCCGGGCGGTGGGACACGAGGGGACAGCGCTGGGTGGGTGGCCGTGGGGCGAGGTGCATGTGACAGCTTTGCCCGCAGCCGCACGCAGGAATTAACCCTGGTGCCCGCAGCCCCCCCCCCCCGAGGCAGCGGTAGTTACCTCACTTGATTAACTTATTAATTTATTTGGTTCATTAAAGTTTGGAGTAGAGGCTGCCCGCCTGCTGCCGTCCGTCTCCCGGCGCTCCCGAGAGGTGGCACTCCAGCCCCGCCGCCGAGCCGCGGCCAGGGGACAGCAGCGACACGAGCGTCCGGCCAGGGGACACAAATGTCCGGCCGGGGGACACAAACGTCCGGACTCCTCCCTGGCCCCTTAAGCTGCAGCAACCCACCGAGATGGGGTCGAGATCCCAGATCCAGCTCGTTCGCCCTCCCCAGCTCCATGGAGGGTGCAGGGTTGGTGTCACCTCAGAGTGACACTCTGCTGCTTTTGGCACCTTACGGGGAGGGGTCGCTGCCCCGGGAAGGGCTGTGCCCCATCCTCCTCTTTTTGGTGTGTCCCCCTCCCAAATGGCGACGACGCTGCGATGTCCCCGAGGCCATCCCAGGGAGGTGGGGGTGGAGTTGCTTTCCCCAGGAGACCCCAAACCCCTCCAGGGACAGCAAAGCTCCACCCCATCGCTGTGTGCTGGCACCCCCGGGGACAACACGTCCTCCAGCCTGCGACATCGGGGGCTGAGGTGGCCCCTTCCCGTGCCGCTGGCTGGAGAGGAAGCCGGGGCTGGCCGCAGGTCAGTCCCTGCCTTTCCTGGCTGCCTCCTGCCAAGAAACTCGCTCCAGGATCGTCTTGGGGCCGAGCACTGCGGGGGCAGCACCTCCCTGCCCCGCTCACACCGGCCCCGCTGCCCCCAGAGCTGCCCCGGCCCGGGGATGGGGGTCTCGTGGGGACTCCAGCACCCCGGTTCCGCGGAGTGCCCGATGTGCGGGGTGCAATCCCTGGGGGTCTCGTGGGGACTCCAGCACCCCGGTTCCGCGGAGTGCCCGATGTGCGGGGTGCAATCCCTGGGGGTTGGCTTTGAGGGGAATCCGGGACGCTGCAGCACCCCAAAAGCCATAGGGGCACCGTACCGGCCTCTCCCGGTGTTCCCAGCTTGGGTGTGCGGCTTTCCCGGGTGGGTTTGGAGGGATTCATCCCTGCAGCAGCGGGGTCTTCACCCTGCACCCCACGGGGGTGGCAGCTGGGCAGAGCCCGTGTGTGTTCATGGGGCATCCAGGGCCAACCCAGCTGGGTGTGGGGTCTTCCCACGGCTCTGAGCAGCGGGGACGGGGTCCTGCCATCTTGTCCCTCCCCCAGCGTGGCCGGGACGGTGGCACAGGCAGGGCAGGGGGTGTGTGCCAGCCCGCGGCTCTGCCTCCTGCCGTCACATGGGCCCAAGGTGCCCCGGCAGGACTTTGCCCCCCTCCACCTTGGCTGCCGCACGTGTGCCGAGGCTGCCACTCCCCGGAGAGTGAGGAGAAGGAGGGGGAGACGCCAGCGTCAGAGTGACACAGAGGGAGCTGTGACCTCGCAGGGCCAGCCGGCCGCATCCCGCCGGAGCACAGCCGCAGGAACGGGGTGAGAGGATGCTCCAAACGCTTGGACTGTGGCCGCTGCCGTCTCCGCCTCCGCGAAGCGGCTCTTATCAGCTGGCAGGGGGACAGGGCTGTTACGGGAATGGTCATCTGTTCCCGCAGCACCCCACGGCGCCCTCTGAGCTGTCAGGGAGCTGGTGGGAACACAAGGACACAGAGCAGTGGCCGGGGATGTCCTTTGTGCCAGTGGCTTTGCTTTGTTCCCCGGGGGTCTTGGGGGAGTTCGTGACTCACTGTGGATTCCTACGAGTCCAGTCATGCTGGAGACGGAGCCTGGGCTGGACCAGTTCCTTCCTGCGGCGCTCCGGCCTCCAGCTCCGCACTGCGTGCGCTGCCCAAGGACGCGCTCACAGGAAAAGGCCTTTCCAAGAGCGCTTGGAAGAGGGGCTCCCTGCGGATGGGCTCCCGCAGGACCCCCGTCCAGGCACCCAGAGCTCCCCGGGTTCCCGGGGAGCAGGCAGCCCCCGTGCCCGGCGGGATTTGGTGCTCCCCACTTCCACACCCTTCCCCGGAGTGAAGCCCGCCCTGGCCGCGGCATCCCCCGCCGTGGGCTCAGCCAGGAGCCCGTGGCCCCTGGCCCGTGGCCCGCAGCCGTCCGGGGAACCCCGCGGTGCTCCCGTCCTGGCTGCCGTGAGGCATCCTCGAGGAATACTTTGGCAGCTCCAAGAGCTGCTCCCGGCGGGGCAGGGACAGCAGGAGCTCCGAGTGGGCGGCTGAGGTCCCGCAGCAGGTGGTGCTGGTGCTGCGGGGGGGACGACCAGAGCCTGAGGGGCGGCCAAGACCCCCCCGATCATGGTCCCTGAGCGTGTGGCAGCGCCAGGATCCAAGTGACACCAGCTCCGTGCCCTGGGCTGGGGTGTCCCTGTCTCAGCTGTACCCAGCTGCCCACACCCCTGGAAGGGGGAGGAATGCAGCCCCCTCCCCTCTCCACTCCTCCCTTCCCGTCCTCTCCACACACCTGGGGAACGGGGAAACCCCCCAGGATGGATCCCCCCTGGATGGAACAGGGGGTGCTGGCACCACAGCCGGGACCCCCCATTCTGCGAGGGCAGTGCCGGGGGGCACCGGGAGGGGATCAGGAGCCGGGGACAGCCCGGCCCCGCGGGGACAGAGGTGTCGCCCGGGACTCCGGGCGAGGGGGCCACAAATCCGGGGCTGTGCTCTGCAGCCCCAGGCCCGACCCCCGCCCCGCTGTGCTCCGCCCCGGGCCGGTCGCTGCTGCCCCGGCGCCTCCCCCCGCCCTCCCCCGGCTATAAGGAGCGGCGGGGCCGGCGGGCGCGGAGCGGCGGGCGTGGCAGGTACGGGACTGGCTCGGGGAGGGACGGGGACGGGGACGGGATGGGGCTGGGACTGGGGGGGTGCCAGGCGGGAGGAGAGAAGGGTCCCGCCCCACGACTCCCCAGTACCGAAACCCTCACTCCTCTCCCGGAGCCCCCGCACGGCGGGCGCGGCAGGTACGGCCGGGAACGGGGAGGGAAGGAGGGGTTCCCACCCTGTGGGATCCCCGTGGGTACTGCGTGGGTTCCGGGGTCACCCCCTCCCCTCTTTACCGGGGTCGGGGGAGTCCCCGCGCTGCAGGCGGGGCAGGTAGGGCGGCGGGACGAGACCCGGCAGGAGCGGGTCCTTCCCCGTGTGCCCCCCGGATTGTCCCCACCGGCCTCTGTCGGGGTCCCCACCGCCCCTTCGGCCACCTGGCAGCTCATCGCACCTCCCGCCGTGGCGACTGGGGGTGGCGTCGGGAACGGGACCCGGGCAGCCCCCCCGAGTGTCCCGGGGAGCTCCTTCCCGCGGGGGTTTTGCTTTTGGGGCCGGTGGTTAAGGGGTGGGCTGGCACGGAGCCCCTGAGATGCCGGGGAGTGGGGGCCCGGGGGGAGAAGGTGTTTGGGAGGTTGTGGGAACCCTGAGCTGCGTGGTCACAAGGGGAGTTACGAAACCGGAACGTTTTGGGGAGGGCAGGGTGGGAGCAGCACCCACCCCGCGGTGAGGCTGGCGTGCCCTCACTGCCCTCCCTCTGCAGGTGTGGGGACATGACCGGGGACATGCAGGCCCTGCTGTGCCTCTGGCTGGTGGCCCAGGTGGCCCTGTCGTCCCGGGTCCGCACCCGCCGGGAGCTGGGGCCCGGTTTGTACGAGCACGGGGTCTACGACGCCGGGGGCTCCTACTGCCAGCGGGGGGACGTCTGCTGCCACGGCCGCGACGACGGCTGCACCGTGCCCTACCACGACACCCTCTGCTACTGCGACCTCTTCTGCAACCGCACCGTCTCCGACTGCTGCCCCGACTTCTGGGAATACTGCCTGGGCATCCCGGCCCCCTTCCCCAAAGCCTCAGGTGAGGCGTGCCCAGCCCGGCTGTGGGTGTCAGGGGACAGCCCTGGGGTGCTGCGTGCGCCGCTGGTGCTCCTTGGGGTGATGGATGGGGCGCCCCACATTCCTGCCCTCACTGCAGAGCTGCTCCAGACACCTCGAAGCTGTGGAAACTCTTACAGGATGGGGATGGACTCCCAGAAAAAGAGGTGTGGGAGCAGCCCGTGACCCCACAGCCCGTTTCCTGGGGAAGGGGCAGCTCCAGCAGCGCCTGTGGGCAGAGCAGGGACGTGCGGGGACTCCATCGCAGCTTGCCCGGTCACGTCTGGGGCAGGCAGATGCTGGCCCTGGCTTAACCCTGTCGGCAGCTGGGGCGGCCGGGGGCGAGGAGGGGGCACGGGCAGCCCCCAGCTCGCAGCACAAGGCTCTCTCAGAAGTCCCTGCGGAGCAGAGCCAGCTCCCGGGCACAACCGGCCCCTTTATCCCTGTCCCGCCAGGCTGAGCACTTTTAACCCTCCCGGCGCCGAGCCAGCCCCGCTCCCACCCACCCTGCGCCGGGGGGGCACCCACTGAGCTCCATCATAACTCTGGGGGTGCCAAGGTGCAGCCGGGCACCTGTCTGGATTTACGAACCGAGCTGATTTTCCCTTTGGTTTGTCCCCCCGGGAATGTGGGGGTGCTGGTGGGGACTCCCGGCGCAGCCAAGCACTCACCAGGGGTTCTCCCATTCCCATCCAGGCTGTGCCCGGGCCGGACGCAATTATCCCACGGGAGCCACGTACCGGGAGAACTGCAACCTGTGGTGAGTGAATGCCGTGTGGGCACCTGTGCCATGTCACCAGCACGTCACCAGAGGAAGGTGTCGCGGTCCTGCGGGCTCCTGTAAACCTCAGGGCTCGACGGAGAGCGAGGCCCGCGCTGGGTGGTGGGAGCTGCTGCCAAAATGCCTTTGCTCCAAAAAATTCGGAGCCTTGAGCCGCTCCCTACTTCCAGCGCATGCCTGCGTGGGAGCCGCTCGCCCCGGCGGGGCAACGCGCTGCCCAGGGGGGTTTTGGCCACGCTGGTGCAAGCCCAGCTTGCCCAAGCCTGACGGGACGCTTGGGCAGCCGCGGCGGTTTCGTGCCAGCGGCCAGAGCCCGGCTGTGCCGCCCGCTCGGCAGCCCCTGGAGCTCGCTGTTGGAGCAGCGCGGGGCTTATCTGGGAGTACTGGTATTGCTGGCATCCGGAGGTGGGGGATAGGGCAACCTGCAGGCGCGGAGCTGCCGGAGACGAGGAGTGAACCCGGCGGGGCGATGCGGCAGATAAGGGGAAATCAAAGGCAGCGTCTGGGGCGTGTGCGAGGGCAGGGGCGCGTGTGTGAACACGCGTGTGCGGGCGTGCGCCGGGGCTGCAGGTGAAAAGCCAGCCCGACCCTCCCCACAGCTCGGGGGCGGCCTGGAGGTTCTCCGGGATCGTGGCGTGGAGCACTCAGGGATGGAGGGTGTCCCCATTCCCGGGGGAATGTCAGTGTCCCCCATAATCCATGCCCGTGGATTGCCCGTCCCTGCTGCTGGGGGAGCATCTCTGACCCACCAGCGCTGCGGAGGGGGCAAACCTCCTGTTCCAAACCCTCCTCCCCCGCACTTGGCGCCTGGAGAACGGGAATTCCTGCAGCGCTTCACCCCCGCCCCTGTCCCTGCCGGGGTCCCGCGGGGTCTGGGGGGGTGGCAGGGGGCAAAAACGATGCTGGGGTGACGCAGAGCGTGGGCACCCGGCTGGTGTCACCCCGAGATGCTCCCGAGTCCCCAGCTGTCACCCCGAGATGCTCCCGAGTCCCCAGGTGTCACACGCAGCGCCGGGAGCGCTCGGGGATGGATGGGGGAACGCTGGGATGCAGGTGCTGCCGGCGGGATTGCGATGGGGTGTCTGGAGGGACACGGCTCGCTCAGCTCCATAAAAGGGAAATGTGCCGGGATCTGGGCAGGAGGGAGCATGCCAAGCATTGCTCACCGCACGGGGGGAGCACAGCCCGGGGCTCCCCAGGGGACCTGCCACACCCCCACTGCCCCCCCCTGCCCCCGCTGTCCCCGTGGGCGCCGCAGGAGTGACCTGGCCGGAGTGGGTCACTCATGGGGACACCCAGTCCCGACCCCCGGGCCCGGGCTGGTGTCCAAGCCCCTCTCTGATGTCTGCAGCCCTGGCAGCTTTTCAGATGATTTTCTGTCCCATGGCCTGTCTGCCCTCGGGGCTCCAGCGGGGGCTGGGGCAGGGGGGGACAGCTCCCAGGGCCGCCCAAAGGCCACTCAGGGTCACCCAGAGGCCACTCAGGGTCACCCAGAGGGCTGCCCGCGGCTTCACCCCGTTCCGAGGTGCCAAGCCCTGATGACCCCTGACGAAAGCAGCCCCTGACCCCCTCGCTGGCTGCCCAGTTCGGGAGGGGCAGCGCCCACTCAGGGTCCCCCTGGTCACTCTGGGGACATCACCTCTCCCTGGCTGTCCCCTCTGCAGCACGTGCGGCCCCGGCGGGCAGTGGCAGTGCGAGGACCACGCCTGCCTGATGGACGGGGAGCTGATCGACGCCGTCAACAGGGGCAATTACAGGTGAGCACCGGGCACCGCGAGGATGGGGCCAGGGATACTTCACCCCTCGCTGCTTTTTGGGGTAACCCCTGACCCGTGTTCCCTCCTGGCACGCAGCTGGAGAGCCGCCAACTACAGCCAGTTCTGGGGGATGACGCTGGAGGACGGGATCCGGCACCGCCTGGGCACCTTCCGTCCCTCTCCCACCGTCATGAACATGAACGAGATGCACGTGAGTGCCCCGGCGTGGGGGAAACTGAGGCACGCCGGGGGTTACCCCTGCCTATCCCAGTGATTCCCCATCCCTGGGAAGGGGCTCCCAGGGGGGAGGCAGGGAAGGTTTGTGTTTGGAGACAGCAGCTCAGCAAATTCCCCCGGACAATCCCCGGGCTGCCAGTGTTGTTTTTTCCCCCTCTCCTCCGAGCTCGTTTCCCATCGGAACGCCGGCCCCGCCGCTGCCGACTCAGCAGAGCCGGCTGCTCCAGGGCTTTGCCTCTGCCCGCACCCAAACCCCGGATGGGCACTCCCCGGGGGTCCCTGAGGTGCTGGCAGAGCTCGGTGCACGCCCAGCCCCGCGCTCCGGAGCCTGAGGTTTAAATTTAGAGGCGCTTCCTGCGCTGGGAGAAGCCGGGGAGTTGTGGCCGTGTCCTCCCCAGGAAGGCCGGGGCGGGGGCTCCGTCCCTGCTCCCGAGCGGAAAGGCTGGGCCAGAGGCCACCATGAGGGGCTGTGTGACCCAGAGCTGTGTGCTCGGGGTGGCCACCGAGGGCCTTGATGGGGTCCAGGACAGGACACTCAGTGCTGGTGTTCTATGAGGAGCTGCTGGGGCTGTGGAACCCGGATTTAGGGAAAATTGAGGGGTCTGGCCCTTCTGGGATAAGGGGGACGACCAAATCTTTGTCGCTCACGGTGATGTCCCTGTCCTGAGGGGTCTCGCAGTGGGGCTGGAGGACACTAAAGGGGGCTGGGGACCGTCTCATAGGATGGCTGGGATGGCAGGAGGGGGACATGGGGTCCCTCAGTGGGGCTGGGGGACACTAAAGGTGGCTGGGGACCATCTCAGAGGATGGCTGGGATGGTTGGGATGGCAGGAAGAGAACCAGGGGTCCCACAGTGGGGCTGGAGGACACTAAAGGTGGCTGGGGAGCCTGCAGAGGATGGCTGGGATGGCAGGAGGAGGACATGGGGTCCCTCAGTGGGGCTGGGGAACATCAGTGCTGGGTGAGGATCATCTCAGAGAATGCCCTGGGATGGCAGGAAGATCTGGGGGGGGGGGGTCCCGGTGGCCTGAGCCCCCCCCGGCTCTGCCCCGCAGATGAACATGGACTCCAACGAGGTGCTGCCGCGCCACTTCGATGCCGCCGCGAAGTGGCCCGGGATGATCCACGAGCCCCTGGACCAGGGCAACTGCGCCGGCTCCTGGGCCTTCTCCACGGCCGGTGAGGGGGGATGGGGTGGGCTGGGTGGGGACGGCGGGGACAGAGGCGAAACCGCCTCCCCCTGACCTCCCGCTCCTCCCCAGCCGTGGCCTCCGACCGCATCTCCATCCACTCCATGGGGCACATGACCCCCGCCCTGTCCCCCCAGAACCTCCTGTCCTGTGACACCCGCAACCAGCGGGGCTGCAGCGGGGGCCGCCTGGACGGCGCCTGGTGGTACCTGCGCAGGAGAGGGTGAGCGGGGATGGGGTGGGATGGGATGGGATGGGATGGGATGGGATGGGATAAAGGGAGTTTGAGGCTCTGGTCACCTGGGGAGAGCCCAAGAGATCCCCCTGCTCATCCTGTGCCTTGGGCAGGTGGGGAATGAGCATTGCCAAGGTGGAATGGAGAGTGGGGATTGGGATGGGAGTGGGGGTTTGGGGTGAAGGTGGAAGTGGGGATTGGGATACAGGTGGGAGTGGGATGGGGATGAGAGTGGGTTTTTGGGATGGGGGTGGAAGTGGGTTTTGGGGTGGAGATGGAGAGTGGGATTTGGTGTGGGGATGGGATCGGGATGGGGATGAGAGTGAGGTTTTGGGATGGGGATGAGAGCGAGGTTTTGGGATGGGGGGTGGAGTGGAGAGTGGGATTTGGTGTGGGGATGGAGAGTAGGGTTTGGTATGGGGATAGGATGGGATGGGGATGAGAGTGGGGATTGGAATGGGGATGGAAGTGGGTTTTGGGGCCGGGATGGAGCCGGGTGGTCCTCCCCCTGCTCACGTCCCTGTCCCTCCGCGCAGGGTGGTGACAGACGAGTGCTACCCGTTCACGAGCCAGCAGAGCCAGCCGGCGGCCCCGCCCTGCATGATGCACAGCCGCTCCACGGGCCGGGGCAAGCGACAGGCGACAGCGCGGTGCCCCAACCCCCAGACCCATTCCAACGAGATCTACCAGTCCACCCCCGCCTACCGCCTCTCCTCCAGCGTGAGCGCCGGGCCCGCGGGCGGAGCGGGAGCCCTTTGGAGTGGGGAGAGGGAAGCGAGAAGGGGCTTGGCTCGGGCTGCTTTACCTGGGAAAACCGAGTTTGGGAATGCGGCTGGGAAAACCCCAGAACTGCGGAGCCCGCCGGGGAGCGGCTCCTCCTCCCGGCATCTCCACAGCAGCCGCCCGTGGGTGCTGGAGCAGCTCTGCCTGCATCCCTGGGGGTGGGGAGGGCACTGCCGGGGGTCCCGGCCCCGGTGCCGCCCGGTGCCACTCGGCTCTGTGCTTGCAGGAGAAGGAGATCATGAAGGAGCTGCTGGAGAACGGCCCCGTGCAAGGTACGGAGCTGGCGGGGGCACCCCTCTGTGCACCCCAAAAGGTTGCGGGAACAAGGTGGGGGGGCAAAGCCGCTCTGCTCGGGCTGGGGGAGCTGCCGTGCGAACCAGAACCCCCCTCAGCTGCTCCCCCTGCTCCGCGCTCAGCCGCGTGCCCGGGCAGTGCTGCCCCAGTGCCCGTCACGCTGCCCACCCCAGGGGGCACTGGGTTGCTCATTAACTCCGAGATTTAATCACCGTCTTGGCAGCTGGGTTTGTTTAACTTTCTTTTTCTTTTTGAAACCTCCTCTGAGTGTTGTTGCATGGCCCCGGGGAGGATCCGGCTGCCGCCTTCCCTCCTGCTGGGAATGCGCTGCCCCGGGCCCCCGCTGTGCCCGTATCCCCCACCCTGGGGGACGCGGAGCCCCTTCCCTGGGGACAGTGGCGATGTCCCCAAGCCCTGTCCCTCTCCCCGCAGCCATCCTGGAGGTGCACGAGGATTTCTTCATGTACAAGAGCGGGATCTATCGGCACACGCCGGTGGCCGAGGGGAAGGGGCCGAAGCACCAGAGACACGGGACCCACTCGGTCAAAATCACCGGGTCGGTGTCGGCGTGGCCTGGGGGGGCTCCGGGGGCTGTGGAAAGGGTTGGTCTGGGTGGGAAAATTGTTCCCTTTGGATGTCCCCAGGCTGGGAAAGGAAACAGGGAGGGAAATGGTGGCATGAATGACACGAGTGGGGTGCTCAGCACCCTGGGAGAGGGGGCGGGCTGGGTGGAGGTGCAGACCCCAAAGAGGGGAGCGGGGCCGGCCGCCCTGTGCCGGTGTTTCCTTCCTCCTGCCGCGGCTAAATATTCCTGCCCCTATTCCGGGAGCGGATGTCAAAACCTCGGCCTGGCCCTGGGGAGGCGCCGGGGGCAGGAAATGAGCAGGGTCAGCACCCCCCAATCCCACCACGGTGCTGGGGAGGGGGGATCCCACAATCTGGGGGTGCCCGGGGACCCCCCTCACTGTCCTGTCCCGCTGCAGGTGGGGAGAGGAGCAGCTGCCCGATGGCCAGACCCAAAAATACTGGGTGAGTGTTCGGGGTGAGTTTGGGGGGGCTCAGCCATGGGGTGCTGCTGCTTCCCCGCGCCCCTGTGGGGTCCAGCTTGGGTTCGGGGGGGTCACCACCCGTGTCCCGTGTCCCCTCTGCAGACGGCGGCCAACTCGTGGGGCACGGCGTGGGGCGAGGGCGGCCACTTTCGCATCGCCCGCGGCGTCAACGAGTGCGAGGTGGAGACTTTCGTGGTGGGGGTTTGGGGCCGCGTCAGCATGGAGGACATGCCCCACAAGTGAGCCCCCCGCTGCCCCCGATGTCCCCAACACCCCTCGGTCACAGCACGGCGGGCGGGGGGCTGGCGCTGTCCCCTGGGTCCCCTGGCCGGGGGCTGCGTGTCCCCGCTGTGCTGACGCAGCGGCTGGGTGCAGTGGGGCGTGCGTGGGGGGTGCCCCGGGGGCTGCTCCCGTCGTCTCCCATGGGATTTACCCGCTAATCCCCCCGCCCCGGGCTCGGCTGGGCTGCGGTGGCGGCGGGGGGCTCTTCAAAGGCAGCTGCACCCCCCCCATCCCGGCTGGCGCTGCGGGATCCCCCCTCCCCCCCACCTTTTCCCAATGGATGGGGCTGGGGAGGGTCCCCCATATTCCTGCCCCGCCCATCCTGGCCCCAGCAGCTCCCCCCAGCAGGGCAGCCCTGGAGCTGCGGGTGTGGAATAACCCAGCGGGGGGGTCCCCTGAGCCCCCAGGGCTGGGGGTCGCCAGGATGGGGTCCCCACCGTCCCCCCCCCCAGGCCCATCTCTC
>JACSVZ010000024.1:5251268-5359416 GCA_014706295.1 Lycocorax pyrrhopterus obiensis
TTCTGATGTTTGGCAACGGAACCAGGTGGCCCCGAGCCAGCCCCGTCCCCATTAGAGGATGGCACCATGGTAGGAAATGAGTTTGCAGGGCCTCAGTCCAAATTCCCATGGAGGAGCGTTGAGGCATCACAGCAGCCCAGGGCTGGAGCATCATCTTCCCGCAGGCACGGGGAAACGGGGAGTCCATCCCGCAGCCCCCCACCCAGGCTGGAGAGCGCGGGACGTGGGGATTTGGCAGCAACGGGAACGCCCTGGCTGATGGAAGTCCCATCTACTCCCACAGTGGTGAGCGGGAGGGTGGTGCCAGGGCAGAGCTCTCCACCAGCCCTGAGCACCCCCGGGGCCATCTCCAGCACAGCAGGGAGTCGCTCCTGGCAGAAGATTCCACTGTCAAAGGTCCTTGGAGGTGTTGAGAAGAGCCAGAGGGAGCTTGGAAGAGCTGGCAGGGTGTTCCAGCCAGTGCTGGAGCCCCTCTGCCACGTGGCTGCCGGTCGGAGAGCGAGCGCCCGCTGTGCCAGCTCCGTGTCCATTTTCTCTCCAGCACAGCCCAAATTTGTAGGATCCTGGCTCCTCGGATCAAAGCAGGGGCTGGTGACAAGGCTTGACAAGCAACTGGGCAGGCCTGGGAGAGGAGCTGCTGCCAGGCTCCGGGCTCTGGCACAGCGGGCTGGCACTGCCCCACAGCCAGCTCCACATCCACTGCCACCGTGCCATCCCCAAGGAACCCTGCTGGGAATGGGGCACAGACCCTCCCTGCTGAGGGCGGCCGGAGAGCAGCAGGTGACAGTGACAGTGACAACAGCTGCGCCACCGCGCTCCTCCCCATGCGAGCCCACGGAGCCGGGTGCCTCCCCACGACCCCCCTCAGCCCAGCCACGGCCTTCAAGGGAGGGACAAATCTGTCCCCGACCACTGGGAACAATCCCAGTGCCAGAGCTCGGCGCCAGCCCCGCGCCACCGGTTCCACGTGCGCCCCGGACAGAACCCCCGGCCGGGCTCTCTGCCACAGCCCGGCCCGGCCACCCCGGGGCCACCTCCCCGCGTCACCGTCGGCCCCGGCTGCCAGGCGCCAGCCAGCACAGCCAGCAGTGCCATGACCTAGAAAAGCGAAGGGTTCTTCACACGCCGCGCTGCCGCGAGCCCCCCTGCACCGGCCCATGCGGCCGCGGCTGCGGAAAAACCTCGCCGTCCTCAACAAGTGACCGGCGCGGGCACACGCGTGAGGCACACCTGGCACCGCTCCGTGCCACCAGCCCCAGGGCTCGTGGGTCCCCACCCGGGAAGGGCTGCAGCTCCCCCCCAAAGCCCCGGCTGCCACCTGCTTGCCGCACGTGCCCGCGGCGACACACGCTGGGTGCCCACGTGTGCCCTCCCGCACGCCCACGGGCCGCGGGTGCCGTGGCACGGCGGCCCCCCGCAGCCCCCACGCTGGCACCGAACGAAGCTCCAGCACGCAGGGGAAGGCTGCGAACCCACCCGCGAACCCACCCACCCACCCACCACCCACCGCGGGCTCCGCCGACGCGCCCGCCCACGCGCCCGGTGCGTGCCGAGTCCCCCAGGGCCCTGCCCAGGGGTGACAACGCGGGGTGACCAACCCGGCCGAGCACCCACGCTCGCCAGGCTGGCACAGTCCACACGTGTGCCCACAGCAGGGATGCCAGCAGGGAGCCCAGCACCCACCCGTGGCCTTGCTGTGTGACACACCACGGCACCGCGGTGCCACACGTGTGCCCAGCGACACACATGTGCCCGCGGACACGCGCGCAGCCCCTCCACCGTGGGGCTGCCGGAGCCCGGCACTGCTTTACAGGGAGGCACCGGCACCCCGCGGGAGGAAACGGAGCCTCGAGGGGGCACGAGCGTCCTGAGGGGGACCGGGACTCCCGGGGGAACCGGCAGCCCCGAGGCAGAACCGGCAGAGCGGGGAGGAACCGGCAGCCACCGGGGTGGGGGGGACCGGCAGAGCGGGAGGAGGAGATCGGCGGCCCCGGGAGAGGGGGGGACCGGCAGCCCCGCGGGGAAGGACCGGCAGCTCCGGGCACGCCGCGGCTCTCAGCTAGCCCCGTGCCGAGCCCTCCGCGCCGCCGCAGCCCCGCGCAACTTCCCGGCAGGGCCGGGGCCGCCTCGGAATGCCGCTGCCCGCCCCGGGCACCGGGCACGGGGCACCGCGGTACCGCGGCGCGGCTGCAACTCCCGTTCCCGCAGCCCCACCGCCGGCGCAGGAAAGTTGGCCGTGGTTGGGGTGGAAGCTGAGGCGGCGGGCGGTGGGGGGGGGGTCCCCGGTGGAACCGGGGCCTCTGCCAACCGGCAGCACCGGCCGCCGCAGCCCGCATCGGCGGCGAGCTGCCGCCCCGCTGCGCCGCGCCGGGGGCAGGCTGCTCGCCCCGCGCGGGCTACACGCGCTGCTAACGGAGCGCAGGTAAGGGCGGCCACGACCCCTCCGCTGGTGCACCGACATCTTCCCCTCTCCGTGCACCGGCACCCCCCCGTTCTCGGTGAACCCCCCCCCCTTTCCCGGTGCGGCGGCTTCGCTCCCCCCCGGCGCGGCGCAGCGGGCGCGGCAGCTCGCCGCCGATGCGGGCTGCGGCGGCCGGTGCTGCCGGTTGGCAGGAGCCCCGGTCCACCGGGGACCCCCCCCACCGCCCGCCGCCTCAGCTTCCACCCCAACCACGGCCAACTTTCCTGCGCCGGCGGTGGGGCTGCGGAACGGGAGTTGCAGCCGCGCCGCGGTACCGCGGGTGCCCCGTGCCCGGTGCCCGGGGCGGGCAGCGGCATTCCCGAGGCGGCCCGGCCCTGCCGGGAAGTTGCGCGGGGCTGCGCGGCGCGGAGGGCTCGGCACCGGGGCTAGCTGAGAGCCGCGGCGTGCCGGAGCTGCCGGTCCTTCCCCGCGGGCTGCCGGTCCCCCCCTCTCCCGGGGCCGCCGATCTCCTCCTCCCGCTCTGCCGGTCCCCCCCCACCCCGGTGGCTGCCGGTTCCTCCCCGCTCTGCCGGTCTGCCCTCGGGGCTGCCGGTTCCCCCGGGAGTCCCGGTCCCCCTCAGGACGCTCGTGCCCCCCTCGAGGCTCCGTTTCCTCCCGCGGGGTGCCGGTGCCTCCCTGTAAAGCAGTGCCGGGCTCCGGCAGCCCCACGGTGGAGGGGCTGCGCGCGTGTCCGCGGGCACATGTGTGTCGCTGGGCACACGTGTGGCACCGCGGTGCCGTGGTGTGTCACACAGCAAGGCCACGGGTGGGTGCTGGCTCCCTGCTGGCATCCCTGCTGTGGGCACACGTGTGGATTGTGCCAGCCTGGCGAGCGTGGGTGCTCGGCCGGGTTGGTCACCCCGCGTTGTCACCCCTGGGCAGGGCCCTGGGGGACTCGGCACGCACCGGGGTGCGTGGGCGGGCGCGTCGGCGGAGCCCCGGCGGTGGGTGGGTGGGTGGGTGGGTGGGTTCGCGGGTGGGTTCGCAGCCTTCCCCTGCGTGCTGGAGCTTCGTTCGGTGCCAGCGTGGGGGGCTGCGGGGGGCCGCCGTGCCACGGCACCCGCGGCCCGTGGGCGTGCGGGAGGGCACACGTGGGCACCCAGCGTGTGTCGCCGCGGGCACGTGCGGCAGGCAGGTGGCAGCCGGGGCTTTGGGGGGGAGCTGCAGCCCTTCCCGGGGTGGGGGACCCACGAGCCCTGGGGCTGGTGGCACGGAGCGGTGCCAGGTGTGCCTCACGCGTGTGCCCGCGCCGGTCACTTGTTGAGGACGGCGAGGTTTTTCCGCAGCCGCGGCCGCACGGGCCGGTGCAGGGGGGCTCGCGGCAGCGCGGCGTGTGAAGAACCCTTCGCTTTTCTAGGTCATGGCACTGCTGGCTGTGCTGGCTGGCGCCTGGCAGCCGGGGCCGACGGTGACGCGGGGAGGTGGCCCCCGGGGTGGCCGGGCCGGGCTGTGGCAGAGAGCCCGGCCGGGGGTTCTGTCCGGGGCGCACGTGGAACCGGTGGCGCGGGGCTGGCGCCGAGCTCTGGCACTGGGATTGTTCCCAGTGGTCGGGGACAGATTTGTCCCTCCTTGAAGGCCGTGGTTGGGCTGAGGGGGTCGTGGGGAGGCACCCGGCTCCGTGGGCTCGCATGGGGAGGAGCGCGGTGGCGCAGCTGTTGTCACTGTCACTGTCACCTGTCTGCTCTCCGGCCACCCTCAGCAGGGAGGGTCTGTGCCCCATTCCCAGCAGGGTTCCTTGGGGATGGCACGGTGGCAGTGGATGTGGAGCTGGCTGTGGGGCAGTGCCAGCCCTGCTGTGCCAGAGCCCGGAGCCTGGCAGCAGCTCCTCTCCCAGGCCTGCCCAGTTGCTTGTCAAGCCTTGTCACCAGCCCCTGCTTTGATCCGAGGAGCCAGGATCCTACAAATTTGGGCTGTGCTGGAGAGAAAATGGACACGGAGCTGGCACAGCGGGCGCTCGCTCTCCGACCGGCAGCCACGTGGCAGAGGGGCTCCAGCACTGGCTGGAACACCCTGCCAGCTCTTCCAAGCTCCCTCTGGCTCTTCTCAACACCTCCAAGGACCTTTGACAGTGGAATCTTCTGCCAGGAGCGACTCCCTGCTGTGCTGGAGATGGCCCCGGGGGTGCTCAGGGCTGGTGGAGAGCTCTGCCCTGGCACCACCCTCCCGCTCACCACTGTGGGAGTAGATGGGACTTCCATCAGCCAGGGCGTTCCCGTTGCTGCCAAATCCCCACGTCCCGCGCTCTCCAGCCTGGGTGGGGGCTGCGGGATGGACTCCCCGTTTCCCCGTGCCTGCAGGAAGATGATGCTCCAGCCCTGGGCTGCTGTGATGCCTCAACGCTCCTCCATGGGAATTTGGACTGAGGCCCTGCAAACTCATTTCCTACCATGGTGCCGTCCTCTAATGGGGACGGGGCTGGCTCGGGGCCACCTGGTTCCGTTGCCAAACATCAGAAGCTCTGTAGCTCCTCGGCACTCAGGAGGGCCATGCTGTCCCCCCTGTGCTGATCCTGTCTGTTCCTTCTTGATGTCCTCCAAGAGCAGGATGGATCCAGGCCCCTTCTCCTCCCTGGGGCACTTCGGAGGCTCCCAGTTGGGCTGGGTCTGGTTGAGGTGGTGGGGTAGGAAAAAAATCCGCTTTTGGGATGAGCACAAATCCTGCTGCCAGCACCGGGAGTCAGAATCCCCCTCTGAAGCCCTCCCTGCCCTCCATCCCTTTGCAGGATGGAGCTGATGGAAAAGACGTGGAAGAAACTCCTTGGAAGAGGCCGTGGGAGCGCCGTGACTGCTGCAGCCCCTGCAACCGAGGGGGGGCTTTGCCTCCAGGGACCCCCCAGCAGTGCAGGGAGGGGGGAGAGGCAGCACACGCTGTTCCCTGGCAGAGCAAATCCCTAATCCCGGCGGAGATTTCTCTGTGCTGTCTCCGGGCCTTGCTTTTGGAGTGGAGTTTTACCAACAGCAGTTAAGTAAAATAAATAAAGAGGCCTGCGCTTGCCAGTGCTCGCGAGGCCGCGCCAGGGATTGGCAAAGCGGCACCATTAATTACAGCTCGGCACCGCTGCCAGCCTGCCGGCTCCAGGAGAGGCCGTGGCAGCACGCCGGGGAGCCGGAGGGAGAAGGGAGACGTGGAATCGTGGAAGGGAGGGGAATCGTGGTGCTGGACACCGGGGGAATTGTGCCGGAGAGGGTGGAAGCAGCTCAGATGTCGCTGTCCCTGCTGGGTGTCTGTGTGTGCACACGCGTGTGCAAGCATGTGACGCACAGGAATCCGTGTTTTCGGGATGGAGGCTGGGATTGCAGTGGAGTTTTTCCCAGGAACGGTGCTGATCTGTTGGTGGAGGGGCTGGGAAGGCCCAGCACACCCCAGCTCAGTGCTGAGGGTCCCCATGGAGGTGCTTTGGAGCAGCTTTGGAGTTCCCGGATGCCTTTGAACCGCCAGGGAAGATCCTGGGAATGGGAGGGTCGTGGCTTCTCGCAGTGGGAATTGCTCGTTAGGGTGCTGTGCTTGCCGCTGTCACCTCCGGGTGGGCAGGGAGGGGATCCCATGGGATGGAGCCTCATGGCCGTGCCGTGCCAGGGGCCAGCCCGTTCCTTTTGGCAGGGAAACGAGGCTGTTGTTGGTGGATCAACCCCCAGGACTCCCCAGCCCTTCCTTACTTTTTATTCCTTTATCCCAAGCCACGCTCATGTTAGGAATTCTCATGGATCCGGTCTTTTTTTCCCATGGATTTTGTATTTTCTACAGCCTGTTAAGAGAACAGTTGGGTTAAAAACCACATCCCTCCACCCTCAAATCTCCTTTATTCTGCCATTAATCGTTTCTCAGATTATTGATGCCGAGGGGTTCAGTGCCGCCCATTTATCACTTTTTTGGGGACTGTTCGGTTGTTCCTGGCTGGAGATGGTCACGATCTGGCCTCCTGCCGTGCCGGTATGATGGAGCTGGACAGGGATCCAGCCAAAATCCAGGCAAAACATCCTCAGGGAAACAACCTGTTCGTGCGTCGGGAGCAGTGCCGTGCCGTGGCCAGGGAGAGCCGAGCCGCGGTCGGATCCTGCTCTTCCCGGAGCTGTATTCCAAGAGGGATGCGCCGGCAGTGATGGAGAGGGACCGCGCTCCGAGGACGTGGAGCCCGGGCTGTCGCTTCCGCCCGCCCGGCCGCTTCCCAGCTCTGTGATGGCTCTTTAAAAGCTTTAATTAAAGCTTTAAACCCACCCCCTTCCCTGCGCCCGGGCGGGAACAAAGGCAGATGGAAGGGGCTGGAGCGGGTGCCTGCGGCGGGCGAGCGTGCCAGGCTGTGCCCGTCGTGCTCCGGGTGACATCGCCGTCCCCGGGAAGCACCAGCCGCTCCCCAGCGGGGTGCGGGGGGTCCCTGGGTGGTCGCCGGCTGCCCCCAGGGAGCCGGCAGCGCTGCCGGGATGCGCTCACCGCTGCCGGGTGGCTCATTCCGCATGGAGCGAGGTCGTTTGGGAGGCAGTGGGGGTGATGCCAGCGCGGCCGTGCCCTGGCACCGCGGCCAGGCTGGGCTCCCCCGAGCCGGAGAACGCAGACGGTGACGCTGCAGGGCGCGAGGTCCCCGCCGCGCTGCCGGGTGGGGGTGATGGTGACCTCTCCTCGTGTCGCCCGGGTGACTCGGTGGCCCAGATGTTAAATATCTCCTCGGCCCGGCTCGCAGCTCAGTGAAATATTTTCACTGCAGCAGCAGCAGCAGCAGCGGCAGCGGCAGCTCGAGCGCTGCAGGGAGCGGGGCTGGTGCCGAGTGAGCTCTGGCAGGTTTGGTTCAGCCCGGCCGTGGCTCGGTGCGGTGCCGGGCTCCGGGCAGCCGCAGCCACGGCAGGTTTTGGGGCTGGGAGGAGGCTGCCCATATCCCAGAACACCTGGATCATGCGTGCCTGGAGAGGTGAGGCGTGGGCTGCCTGGCTGGGTCCATCCCCGAGCCTTCCAGCGGCCGGCTGGGCGGCGGGGTGGATGGATGGATGGATGGATGGGTGGATGGATGGATGGATGGATGGACGAATGGATGGACGGATGGTGGTGCCGGAGCGTCCCTGCTCGCTGCTGCTGGGCGAGGGAAGCAAGCACCATCTTGTGTCCCTGCCAGGCTGCGGGAGCCCCAGGAGCTCGCTGCAGAGCAGCAGCGTGTCCCTGCCTGACCTCCTCCTCCTCCTCTCCCTCCTCCTCCTCCTCTCCCTCCTCCTCCTCCCCCCTCCCCTCATCCCCGGCTCTCCCGGAGCAGCGGAGGGGGCTGGGACTCTCCGGGAGACCCCCGGTCCTTGGTGGTCGCTCGAGTAGCACCAGCGGGGGATGCTCGTGGTGCTCCCCGCTCCGGCTGCCGCCGGAACTCGGTGCTGTTGGGTCTCTCCTGTTGCGTTCCCTGGGGTCTCTGTGTGGAAGTTACTCCGGGAAAGCGGGGTTTTCTTTTACCCCGGATCGCCCCGCTTGCATTGGGGAGGTCCTGCCAGCATCCAGCCCGTGCTGCTCCCGCTGGCTCCATCCCAGCCCCTCTCTCCCCGTGCCCTGGAGGGGGGGAATGCCAGCACCGAGCCCCCCCGCGCTGCCGGGAGCCAGCGCCAGCCTGTTGCATGAGAATCGGGATATTTTTAGCTCTCTAATGTCCCCCGGAGTGGCTCCAGCGCAGGCTCGGCCGAGGCTCCGTGTCCCTGCCCGATGAGCCGGGGGATGCCCCAGTATCACCAGCTCGGCCAGGGGTGATCCGGGAGCAGGAGACGCTGTTTGAGGATGGAGAAGAGCATCCCCCGAGCCGCGCCAAGCGCTCGGCATCCCCAGCACACGGCTGGGCGGAGGCGAGCGGCGACCTCAGCGATTTTGGAATCAACCTCTGCCATGGCATCTGGCCCTGTGGCCACCTCCTGAATGTCCTCTGCTGCCCCCAGGGCTGTACCCTTGCCACCGCTGCCCCGGGCACAGGCTGAGTGATGCCGACACGTGCGCGGCGGCCTCGGTCTCTTTAGAGCCGTGCTCCGGGCTCACTTAATAAGGCCGCGGCGTGCATTATTTTATTAATGAGGTATTAAAAAGCCGCTCACGGTGATGCTCTGCATTCCCGGAGAGGTATCCAAGAAATCTGTACTGAGCAGTGGCTGCTCTCCCTGTGCCCGGCTCTCAGGGCCGCTGCGGGGCCACCGCGCTGCTGGGGTGTCACCGTGCACCCCCAGCACGTCACCCCGAGCTGCCAGCCTGTCCCCACCGTGCTCCGGGGCACCAGAAAGAGCTCCAAGGGCTTTTATAGCTCTGAATGAAGTTGTTTGGTGGCTCCTTGCTCAGGTTGTGCTCGGCCAGCTCTGGGGGGGGGTGAGCTGAGGGCAGGGGGGTCACTGCAGGGGGACCTGCAGGGCTGGGTCTCTGCTCTGGTGGCTTTGGGGTGAGGTCCTCTGTCTGTGCTGCGCTGTCCCCAACCTGGGGACTCCTTGGCACAGCAAGGAGTCCCCTGTAACCCTGCAAAGTGGCAGATGGGGACACGGATCAGGTGGGGACATGAACCAGGAGGGGACGTGAACCAGGAGGGGACACAGAGTAACCGGGATGTTGCTCCCACACCAGCTGGGCTCGGGGCAGGTTGCTGACCCCCAACCCAGCTCCACAGTGGCCAAGCCTCCGGGTAAGCCTCTGTCCATGTGTCCATCTGTCTGTCCGCAGGGCAAATGCCATAGGATGACCGCTGCTGGTCCCCTCTTACTGGCTGTGATATCGTCTGTCCTGTGGCTCACGCGGGGCTTCGACCCGGCTCCCAGCGCCTGCTCCGCCCTGGCCTCCGGAGTCCTCTACGGCTCCTTCTCCCTCAAGGACCTGTTCCCCACCATCTCCTCCGGCTGCTCCTGGACCCTGGAGAACCCCGACCCCACCAAGTACTCGCTCTACCTCCGCTTCAACCGGGAGGAGCAGGTCTGCACCCACTTCTCGCCCATGGTGCTGCCGCTCGACCACTACCTGGCCAACTACACCTGCGACCCCCCGGGGCGAGGCCAGCCCCGCCCCCGCCCGCCAGCGCCCGGAGCAGCAGCAGCAGGAGGAGGAGGAGGACGAGGAAGCCGAGCTGGAGCTGTGCGAGGGCGCGGGGCCCTTCACCTTCCTGCACTTCGACAAGAACTTCGTGCAGCTGTGCCTGGCGGCCGAGCCCGAGGCGGCCCCGCGGCTGCTGGCGCCGCAAGCCCTGGAGTTCCGCTTCGTGGAGGTGCTGCTCATCAACAACAACAACTCCAGCCAGTTCACCTGCAGCGTGCTGTGCCGCTGGCTCGAGGAGTGCCTGCAGGCTCCCGGTGCCCGCCGCTGCGGCTTCACCCACGCCGGCTGCAGCTGCCAGGCCGAGAGCCCTCCGGCCCCCCGGCGCAACGGCACCCGGCCCCCGGCCCCAGCGCCCACCCCGGCGCCCGCCGGCCCCGACTGCTGCCCCACCGAGCTGCATTCTGCGAATGCCGACGAGCTCGACCTGCCCGAGGTGCCGCACGGTGAGTGGGGGTCGGGGATGGACTCCCCCCGCGCCGCACAGGGGCTCCCAGGGGTGCCGCAGGGTGGTCGTGGGATGGGTGGGTTCTGCCTGCGCGTGGTCCGTGGGGAAGGGGGATGTTGGGAATTGTACGTGGGGCAGGGAGGTCGTGCAATGGATGGATCCTGTTTGTGAGAGCTCTCTGAGACTGGAAAGTGCCAGCTGGGAGCTGTGCGTGCAGCAGGACGTCGTGCAGTGGGTGGATCCTGGGGCTGGAGGGTGCCAAGGGGGCACTGCCCATGGAGCAGGGAAACTGCCGTGGATGAATCCCGCCCATGCACAGTCCTGCGGTAGGATGGGTGCCAGCTGTGTGCTGGGCACGGAGCAGGGAATCCATGGAATGGATGAATCCCGTCTGAGCCCACTCCCAGGTCAGGATGGTGCCACTTGGGCACTGGGCATGGAGCAGGGAATCCATGGAATGGATGAATCCTGCCTGAGCTCACTCCCAGGTCAGGACGGTGCCACCTGGGCACTGGGCATGGAACAGGGATTCCATGGAATGCATGAATCCTCTCTGAGCCCACTCCCAGGTCAGGACGGTGCCACTTGGGCACTGGGCATGGAGCAGGGAATCCATGGAATGGATGAATCCTGCCTGAGCACGCTCCCTGGGGCTGGAAGTTTCCAGCGGGACACTGCACATGGAGCAGGGAATCCATCCAAAGTTCAAATCCGTGGAGCTGCACCTTGTTCTGCCCTTGCCACGGCCCAGCCATCCCTGGGAATGCCACTTTGCCACCACGGTGACCCCACCGCTGCCAGGGCTGATGCCACGGCTGCTCTGGCACATCCCACATGGCTCCCTGGACTCGCTGGCCGCCTCCCTGGCACGGGGCAGGAGCAAGGAGCAGGAGCCAACGCGCTCTGCCTTGATGGAGACGTGGAAAACAATTTGCAGGTAAAATGACCCTTTCCCGTGGCAAATTACCCTTGACTGCTGCAGCCCGGGCGCTTGTTATTCCAGGCAGGATGTCACGGCACGGCGGCCGGGCTATTAACCAGGCGGAATGAGGCCATTCGCTCGTTCCGGGATCGTAGGAACGTCGGCTGAGGATGAAGCAGCCGGCACTGGGATTGGGGTGCCCGCGGCGGGGCCGCCTCACCCCGGTGCTGCCCGTGCCCGCGGTGCCAAGCCCGGCGAGGCGATACGGGGATTTTGGGACACATCTGGCCAGCTGTTACCTCCAGCAGCCGCAGGGTGATGCGCGGGCAGGAGCAATCCGCAACTGGGCTGCGCGGGGTCTTTATCCGGCAGATTAGGTGGCGGGGCCGGGCTGAGGGTGTAGAGATAATTTCATTGGGCTTTAGCATTTATTTCAGGAGCTAAATGTCATTATGGGCAGATCCCCCACTAAATCCCCGGTCCGTTACAGCTGCAGGGCTCTAAATCACCTCATCCCGAGGGGAGCTGCTTGAGCTGATTTCATTTTATGGGGTTTTTTTTTATCCTTTTTCGTTTCCCCTTTGAACGCAACTCCCCGGGGTGATTAAGAGCTCAGTGCCAGGGTCAGGTGCCAGCCCCAAGGTCAGCCCAGCTGAACCTGTGCCCAAGGGGTGACACTGGCTGTGGCCAGGGGCTGCTTGGGGAGAAACGGGATCTGGGATGGGATGGAGAAGCGGGATCCAGGAAGGGATGGAGAGGCAGGATTCAGGACGGGATGGAGAAGCAGGACAGGATGGGATGGAGAAGCGGGATGCAGGATGAGATGGAGAAGCAGGACAGGATGGGATGGAGAAGCAGGACAGGACGGGATGGAGAAGCAGGACAGGATGGGATGGTGAAGTGGGATCCAGGACAGGATGGAGAAGCAGGATCCAGGATGGGATGGAGAAGCGGGATGCAGGATGGGATGAAATAGTGGGACACAGAATGGGATGAAATAGCGGGATACAGAATGCGACGGAGAAGCAGGATCCAGGACGGGATGAAATAGTGGGACACAGAATGGGATGGAGAAGCGGGATGCTCCTCCAGGGGGTCCAGCCCATCCCCAGGGGTGGCTTGCTGGGGTTATTTCCCCGAGCCTGGCGCAGGGCGCTGGCCACGGGGGTCCCCGCAGTGCTGCCAGGGCTCAGTGCCACATTCCGCCTCTCCGGCTGCGACGGCCGCAGCGCAAACTCCGGCTCCTTCTCCAAATTACATTTGACATTCAATTAAAGGCCGGAGCGCCCGGAGGCTCAGTGTTATTGCGGTGCCGGAGCCACGGGGGTGACGCGCTGCCTCGGCCACCCCTCGTGCCACGCCGCTGCCACCGTCCCCCCCGGGCGGCACCGCGCTGAGCCGCGGGGCCACAGCACAGAGCGCCCTTCATGCGGCGAGGGGGGGGTCCCGGGCTCCCACCTGGCCTCCCCCCGGCCCCCCGGGGTGGAGAATGGTCCCCTTTCAGGGGGATGGTGGCACGCGGGGCCGGGGGGCTGAATGGCGCCTGTGAGCCGAGGCTTGGCGGGCGCCCAGCGCTGATCTCAGCGGCTCCTCCGCCGCAGCGACGTGGGGCTGGCGCCCGCCCAGAGCCTCCCCACGGCGGTGACCCCGGGCTCCCGGCGCTCGCGTCATCCCCGCCGTGGGGAGGCTCTCCCGCGGGGATTCAGGGACGCGGTTGGAAGCACGTGGGCGGAAAGCGTGGGTGGGTCGGAGTTTTGTGGGGTGACTTTGGGGCGCGTTCGACCCTGGCGCTCCAGGCGCTGGTGGGGCTGTGCCCCCTTCGAGGTGACCCCCTCTGGGTGACCCTGCTGCGTCGAGGCCAAGAAGTTCCAGTTTTGGGTTTCCCTTGCCCCAAAGCCAGCCCCGTTCAGACACCAACCCCCAGCGAGGTGCCACTGGGACAAGGACACAACCGGCCTTGGGATTCACCGTGAGGTCTCCAAAAGAACACCCCTGATGTCCCCAAAATCACCCCCTGTCCTTGCACCCACCAGCTGTGCTGTGGTGGGGTGCTGGGGGACCCCAGGGCAGGGCGGGGTGCGGTGCTGGGGTTGGCCACAGCCTTCCCCGCGGTGACAGCCGAGGATTTAGTGCTCTCCGAAGGAAATTGAATTTGGTGTCTCTGTCGAACACAGCCCGGGAGAACGCCCTCATATATCCTCGGGATTTATGGTTTTCCCCAGGCTCTCACCGTGCCGTGTGTAATTCTGCCATGGGGGCTCCCAGAGGGGGGGTGGCCCTGTGGGGAATTCAGCTCGGTGGCCCCACAGACCCCCCTGGCACCCCCTCAGTGTCCCCGGGTCCCCCCGTGCCTCCCATGCCACCGGGAATTCCATGCCCTGGGGTGGAATGCCCAAGGACGGGATCTGAGGGTGCCAGCGGGGAGCCCTGAAGGGTTACCCTGAACTGAGGCAAAACTTGGTAAATTTGGGGTTTTTTGACAGCACAGTCAGTGCCAGAGCAGGCTGTGCTCCCTGCCTGGGGCTGGGTGTCCCCGCTCCGTGTCCCAACGGGAGCCACCGTGTGCCCAAATCGCCCTGCCAGTGCCAGGTGTCCCCATGCCACCTCCCTCCACCCCTTGGGGACATGGCTGTGCTTGGCTGGCAGCTCAACGGGGCGCTTGCGCTATCCCTGGCTGCCCTCCTGGCTGTCACAGCAGTGGGGTGACCACGGCATTTTGGGGGTGATGACATCCCTGGGGTGGCATCGACGTGCTGTGCTGCTGTCCCCAACAACGCATCCAGCAGGAGCAGCTGGGATGAATCCAGGGGAACTTCTGGACCCCGATTTGGGGATAAGAGCCCTGCTGGAGGACAGGGAGGTGGCCCAGGGGTGTGGGGGAGGCCGAGGGAGGCGGCCCCCCGCTCCCGCAGCCCCGCACATGCCAGTTAATTTCACGCCAAGCGCTCTTGATGGATCCACTTGTTATTTTTGGTGAGCCGAGCCATAAATTTGTGCCACCTCACTGCAGCAAGCTGATAAGTGGGGATGGGAGAGCACCTCCACCTGGCACGGTGGGGACACGGGCACCCTGCCTGCACCAGGGACATGCCACCCTGGGCTGGGCTCCAGCCACCACCCCTGTGACACTTTTGGGGTAGCTGTGACACACGTTTGGGGGGCTGGGAGTGCGCTCAGTGATGCTCAACCGTGTCTTGCCCTCAGGCGTGCTGTGGCTGCTCAGCATGGGGCCAGGCATGCCTGTATCCCCCTGAAATGTCCCGCGGTGGCTTGTCCCCATCCCTGTCCCCATCCCTGTCCCCATCCCTGTCCCCATCTCTGTCCCCTGTCCGCTCTCACCCAAGCGCTTCTCTTTTAGGCAATGCGGTCGAGGAGAACCAGAAGGTGAAGACCCAGTGGCCACGGTCAGCGGATGAACCCGGGGGGGTCTACATGGCCCAGACAGGTACCAGGAACAGGCAGGGGACACTGGTGACACCGGGCTCGTGCACCTGGGCAGGGGTGATGGAGATGGGCGAGTCCTTTTAGCTTCCTGCCATGGACTGGCTTAATTTGCTCCATTTATATTTTTTTTCCTCTGCACTTTCCTCTGAGGGTTGTAAAGCAAAAAAAAAAAAACAACACGCAACAGGAATTGGGCCAGCGGCCCCTGGGTGCCCCCAATGTCCCCGGGGTGCCACAGTCCATGCAGAAGGAGGTGAAGGGTTCTAGGGTGCAGACCGGGGCAGGGTGGGGCCTCCGGGACCTCACCTTGGAGGAGCCGGTGGACGGAGCCCGGTACCGGTCCAGCGTGTGGAATTTCTGGTTGAGCTCGTGGTAGAGCTCGGAGTGGCGTTTCCGTGTGTGCATCACCTTCTGCGGGGGCAGAGCAGAGCCTGTGGCCATCGGCGCTGCCCGCTGTCCCTCGGCACTGTCCCCATCCCTGTCCCCCTCCCTGCCTTCCTGGGGCATCCCGGACAAGCAGCAGAGCCCACTCCACGCTCATCATTGGTGTTTTAATCCAGAGCCAACGCTTGTTACTGCCTGGCCTAAACCCCTCAGAGCTCAGGAGCTGCCAGCGGGGCGAAGGGAGTGGGGACAAACTGCATCAGTCCCCCACGATGGCACCGGTGACAACCCCATGGCAGGACTTACCTCGAAGTCCAGGTCAGAGTACCGCAACCTCTTCCTCTGGCAGGGGGACAGGCAGGAGCAGGGGGAGGAGATGGAGAAGAAAAGGGAAAGGTCTTTGCAGGTCCGGGTTGAGGTGGAAAAGGGTTTGGGGGCTCATGCCAGCCCCAATCCATGCCCGGCTGGGGACACGGAGCTCATCCCACCAAGGGTGGGATGCCCGGGGGGGAGCACGGGGGGAATTCATGCAACCCTACACGTGCACGCATGTCCTGGCACACACGCCCCTCCCCACACGCGTGTCCGCGGGCACCGGCCCCCCGCTCACCTCCAGCGACCCCACTTTCATGGCAGAGCCGGGCACGGTGCGGGGCATGGTGCGGCTGCGCTCCGACAGCTCCGAGGCCAGGATCTGCCGCACCGTGGGGTGCTGCTTGAACTGGAGGCCGTAGGGAGCCTTCACCGTCGCGTAGGGCTGGTTCAGGTTCACGTTGACGTGATCCACGGCCACAAAACCGGGGTAGGCGTCCCCTTCGGCCGCCGGGCGCCCCGTCCCGCCGGGCACCGCCTCCTCTGCGCCGGGACCGAGCGTCCCCTCGTCCCGGGGGAAGGGCTTGAGGCTGCCGGTGCGGCGGGGCAGCATCATGTAGTCGCTCTCGCGGGGGGGCTCGGGGGCCCGGATCCAGCCGTATTCCAGGGGCCGCAGGCTGCTCTCCGTGCACAGGTAAACGGGACCCGGCGCCTCCAGGCCGAGCTGCTGCGCCGGCGGCTCGCCCAGCTCGGTCAGACCCGCCACCACATTGGGCGTCATCTTGGGCACCTGCACCAGGATGCTGGCGGGGGGGATGTTCCCGGGCAGGCTGGAGAAGCCCAGGCCGCCCTCCGAGGTCGTGTTGAGCTTGGGGTCTTCGTCCCCGTCCAGGGAGATGCGGGACAAGGTGCCCGTGATGGTGGCGGGGTTGCAGGTGTTCACCTCTTTGAACAGCACTGTGGGCAGGGAGCGGGGTCAGAGCCGGCCCTGGGGGTCCCACGGAGGGTGGGGACACCGGGGAGACCCCCTGGCTCGTGCTGCCTGTCCCTCCCGGGTGTGGCACGGTGACAACAGAGGAGAGCTCACCTGTCTGACACGCCAGGTCAACGTCCTTTTCAAAATCTGTCTATAAAAATCCAGAAAGAGGGGAGAGAGCGAGAGAGAGAGGAGAGAAAGAGAGGGAGAGAGACGGGGAAATGAAGCACCAAGGCCGGCACAGGCAGCGGCGGGGTCTCCATGGGGGACCCACTCACCAGGATCTGCACCTGCCCGTTCTTGCAGGAGTCGGGCGAGTTTTCATTCTCCTCGCTCCTGCACCCCCCCATCTGACACTTCACCACGTCCTGGACCTGCGGGGACAGAGCCGGTCACGGCCCCGCGGCCAGGGCTGTCCCCCGGCACCCCTCCGGGGCCGCCCCACCTCTCGGCGCAGGAAGCCGTGCACGGTGATGATGACGAAGCCCTGGATGGAGTTGAAGACGGCGAAGAGGACCTGGAAGAGGATGGAGCGCCGGTCGGTCATGGCGAGCACGGCCGACATCCAGGTCAGCGCCAGCAGAGGCAGGACCACGCAGGAGCTCCACAGCGATGCCCTGGCGCAGGGAGAGAGGGGCCGGGGTGAGCCCGAGGGGCGGGGCTGCCCCCGGACAGTCCCCCGAGCACCGCCCCCCGCCCCCGCAGCAGCCCCCCGAGCCTTGCCCCGCGCCCCACAAGCATGGCCGGGGCTGTGTCACCCAGCTCTCCCCTCTTCCTCGGTGTCCCCAAGCCAGCGGCGGGCGGGCACTGAGGGCTGAGGGGACCTGTGGGCTCCAGCCCCCCAAGGTGTGTCCCTGTCCCCACACAGCCACAGGGTGCTGGGGGGGACGCGGGGCCACCGCCACCCTCCCGTGGCCACCGGAACAGCAGAGAGGGGATTTTATTTCTCTTTGTTTTTTAGCAGTGAATTTTGGGGCTGCCTCTGTCGTGACTAAAACCCCGCGAGCGGGGACCTCGGCAGCCGGGAAGAGGGTCCCGGCGACACCCCCGAGCCCGTGCCCCCACCCCCAGGCCGGGAGAGCCCCCTCCCAACCCCAGCGATGAGGTGACCTGCCATGGGAAGCCATGCCATGCAGACGTGATGGGACACGCGCACCCCGCCCCGAGCACACAGCGTCACCCTTCCCCTTGGGGACCCCCGACCCGTCCCCAACCCCCCCCTCCCGGGGCGATGCCCAGAGATCCCCCCCGCGCTGTGCTCGGGGCGGGGGGCGCGGCGGGCGCGGGACGGGCACTAACATGGCACTGCTGGCGGTGGCGGAGGTCATGGCCGCGCTGGACACCACGCCGCACTTGGTGCATTTCAGCAGCAGGCTGCCGCACGGGGGGGGCTTGGAGCTACGAGCCCACCGCCCCCACCGGCGCCCCGCGGCCAGGACCGGGCCACGCGGGGGGAGGGGGGGGGATGCAGGCACGGGGAGAGGGTGGGGAGGGGGGGTGGGGAGCAAGGCAGGACGGCGGGGGGGAGGGACAGATGGATGGACAGATGGATGGAGGGATGGATGGACGGACACAGGCAAGAAGCGAATGGGAGGAGGAGAAGAAAGAGAGAGAGAGAGAGAGCGCCGGGTTAGTCGAGGGCGGCAGCTGTTAATGGCGAGGGGGGGTGGCCAAGCGGCAGGGGAGGGGGGCGGGCAGGGAGGGGGGGGGGCTGCGGCCTGCGGACCCCCCATCTTCCCCGAGGGAAGGAGCGGGGATGGCTGCCCCCCAAATTCTGCCCCTCCGGCAGCCCCCAACAAGGCGCTGCGGTCACCCCGGGCTTGGCCCCCGCCGCCCACTGATGAGGTGAAATCTGCCCCGCCCTCAGCCCGCTGCCGGGGCACCGCCATGCCAAGCCCCCGGCAGGGCGCAGGGGGCGGGGGGCGGCCCCGGGGGGGGCGCAGGGCACTTACCCGGCTCGCTGCTTTTTGGACTTATCTGAAATGCCGTCGCGGGACATGAGCTTGTTGAAGACGATGATGCCCACCAGCATGTTCACCTGCGGGAGGGCGCGCTCAGGGCCGGCACGGAGCCCCCTGCCCGCGGCAGCAGCTGCCACGAGCCCCACCCCGGCTGGGTTTTGGGGGGTGTCCGAGGCTCGGGGGCAGCTCACCAGCACGATGACGGCAGCGGGTCCCACGAAGGCGTAGAGCAAACCGCCCTCCAGAGAGAGCCAGCAGCTGCAGGGGACCGTGCGTGGCGCGTCAGGGGACAGCCCTGTCGCCGTCCCCAGCTCCCAGCCAGCCCCGTGCCCTGCCCCGTGTCCCCTGTCCCCTGTCCCCACGTACTAGCTCGCTGTCCCGTAGCCTTTGGTCCGAGTGAAGCCGACGGAGACGGCGACCACGAGGGCTGGCAAGCCTGGAGAGGGGACACGAGGCTGGAGGAGCTGGAGGAAGGTGGCACTGTCCCCCCAGCGCCACCCCTGTGCCAGCCCCAGGGGTGGGGACAGCGATGGGGCTCCTCTGACAGCTCCCCATGGCCTGAGGCTGCCACGGCTGAGACATCTGGCTCTGCTTTCCTCCCCTGTGCCTCAGTTTCCCCGCTGATGAGCCTGGGGGTTACCAGGGAGGGGCGAGGGGTGCCCCTTTCCCACCCGTGCCGGGCTCTTACCCCATCCCAAGCACAGGAAGCGCTTCCTGACCAGGCGTGTCCGGATCCGGCCGATCACCGCCAGGTAGGACTGCCAGGCCTCGGTCAGCACCCAGCAGAAGGACGAGAGGAAGAAGAAGTGGAGGAAGGCGGCAGTCATGGTGCACACACCCTGCAGGGTGGGGACACGGGGACATCAGGGGGACGCGGCCACGTGCCCGGCACCGCGGCGGTTAAACCCCCACACCCGGCGAGGTTTGTGTCAAAGCCACCGGCGCGCGGGATTTAATCCCGGGATCGAGTTAATCCAAATCCAATCTGCTGCTGGGAGCCAGCAGGGGACGAGGCGAGCGGCCTGGGACCCCAGTCCGAGGGCGGCAGGGTGGTGGCAGGGTGGTGGCAGGGTGGTGGCAGGGTGGTGGCACCCACCTTGCTGAGCATCTGGGACTGGCCCACGAGGATGAGGATGTTGGAAGCCAGGATGGAGACGCAGAAGTTGAGCAGGATGATGGAGCGCTCCGACTTGATGAACCTGTGGCAGGAGCGGCATGGGGCAGGGGGGCCAGCCTGTCCCTGTCCTTGTCCCTGTCCAATGTCCCTGTCCCTGTCCCTTGTCCCACTGGGTGGGGGCTGTCCTGGGGCAGGGACAGTGCCAGGCCACCCAGGCATCTTCTCCCACCCAGATTTTCCCTTCCCGCCACGTTAATCCCATTGATGCTGAGCCTTTCCCGGTGCCGTGTCCCCCTTTGTCACCCCCTCCCCACACGGCCTCGCGCCCCAGGTGCCCCCCAGGTGCCCAGGTGCCCTCGGGTCACCTCCAGAAGGCCGCGTAGATCACCAGCAGGGTCAGCAGGGCCATGCAGGACACGGCGCAGCCGATCATCAGTGGCACCGACGGCGTCCCCGAGGGGTCCATGGCCTGTGGGGACCCCGGTGGGCACTGGCTGAGCCCAGCCCCCACCCCACTGCTCCCTGCCAGCCCCTTGCCCACTCTGGGCCGTCCACCCCCTCACTGGGGACCCCCGGGTGCCAGAGGGGGTCGGATGCAGCGGTGGCACATCCAAGGCGCCTTCCCAGGGGCCCGTGCCCATCTCCATGCCAACGGGGGACGCGGGCAGAATAGCAATGGGGCGGGGGGCCAGGGCTGCCCCCTCCCCTCCTGGCACACGGCAGTGCCCTGTATGGAGCTCTAGGGACCACGGCAGCCCCCTGCCCGCACAAACCCACCCTGCTGGGGGTGCTGTGGGGTGCTGGGGATGCTGGGACCCTTCCCCTGGCTGGTGGGGGACACCCCCACCCTCCAGTGCCCACCTCGTCCTAGCAGGAAATGCCCCCTGCCCATCCCCGCCGTCCCTCAGGGACGCCCCCCCAGCCCCGGCATCACCCCCCACCCACATCGCGTGTCCCCAGCAGGCTCGTGGCTGTCCCCACGCTGTCCCCTACCAGGTCTCTGGGCAGCTGGGCGAGGACGGCGAAGGTGGCGAGCTGGCGGCACTGGCATTTGGTGTGCGCCGGGAGGGTCTCCAGGGTTTGGCAGCTCTCCGTGTCCCAGTTTCCCAAGCCAGCATCCCTGATTAATGGGAAGAGAGCGAGGGAGAGCAATTTGAAATGATCAAACACGCGCAGCCCCTCGCGCCTCTCCAGGGTTAACCCCTTCCTGGCCCTGCCCTGGGGTAGGCACGGCCGGGGGGGGGGGGGGGGGCACTGCCAGGGAACCCCCGCCCCCCGAGCCCGGGGAGGGGGGAAAACCCATCCCTGCCCCGGGCTGATCCTGCTGGGAGCGGTGCAGCACGAAGGCTTCGGGTTTAATCATCCCACACAGGTTTGGGGGGGAAGCACCACGGAGAGGGGCGGGGGCAGTGCCAGGACAGGCAGGAACAGCCCCAAGAGCCCCCCGGCACCTGCGTCCCCTCCCGGGGGGGTGATGGTTCCCTCTCTCCATGGGGATGGAGGGACCTTCCCCTCCATGGGGTCCTCTCCCACCACGGGGATCCCCCATTATGCTGTAGGGACCCCTCTGCCATGGGGACCCCTCCCGTCTTTGGGGACCCTCCTGTCATGGGGACTCTTCCTGTTACAGGGACCCCTCCGCCATGGGGGCCCCCCCAGTGAGGGAGCAGCGAGGGGGGTGACACTGCCGTGCCCAGGGAGAGCAGCCACAGCTCCCAGCACGTCGGGAAATCCGGGAGCTGGGGCTGTGGCACAGCTGGGGACTGTCCCTGGGGCCGGGCTGAGACCTGCCACGCTCATCACAGCCAACACCTCCCGGCGGGTTTGGGGGATGAACTGGTACCAGTGACCCCGAAGCGCGGCGCACCCGCGGGTACCTGGGCAGGGGGGCGGCTGGCAGTGCCCTCCCCCACCCCGCAGCGCTGCCCGCCCCCCTTCCTGCCCTACTTTCCCTCGTTCCTGCCAGCGCTAACAAATCACATCTGGCAGCCCGGCGCGGGCGGCCCCGCGGCTCCGGGGCCACATCGATCCCGTGGGAGCCGGGTTCACCCGTGCCAGTGGGGCTGGGATATGGGAAGGGAGGGTCCCGGCTCCCCGGCCTTGCTCCCTGTCCCTGTTCCCATCCCTGTTCCCATCCCTCCTCCACATTCCTGCTCCCCATCCCTGCTCCCAGCCCTGCTCCCATCCATGATCCCATCCCTGCTTCCATCCCTGCTCCAATCCACGTTCCCATCCTCATTCTCCCATCCCTGCTCCAATCCACGTTCCCATCCTCATTCTCTCATCCCTGCTCCCATCCCCTCTCCCCCTCGCTCCCAGCAGCCCTCCTGGCCCTGCCAGCCCCGCCCTGTCACCAGGGTGTCCCTGTGTCCCTCCCTGCCCCTCACTCACGTCCTCGAGTAGTCCCAGGTGACACACTGCGGGTGGGACGTGCCCTGCGGACACAGGGACAGGTTAGAGCTCCCCCCCAGCCCTGCCCCCCACCCCACGAGGAGATGTGGCACTTGGGGACATTCCCGCAGTGTCCCAGGGCTGGCACGTCCCCACCGTGGGCACAGGGACCAGTTTGTGGCCACAAACTGGGAGCTGCTGGTCCCTGCCCGGCTCTCAGTGCCTGCAGGTGACAGGGCTGGCGGGACCCGCACGGGGTGGGTGGGAGGTGACACAGCGATGGGACAGGAGGGTGACACAGCGATGGTGTGGGAGGAGAAGAGGACACTCGTGGTGGTGATGAAGGAAATCACTGATGACACAGGAGCGTCGATGATGAGGAAGGGCAACACATCGTGGGAGGGGACACTCACGATGCCAATGTGGGACAGGGACATTTGTGGATGACACAGAGGGGGACACTCACGATGCCAATGTGGGACAGGGACACTCGTGTGGATGACACAGAGGGGGACACTCACGATGCCAGTGTGAGACGGGGACATTTGATGGATGGCACAGAGGGGGACACTTACAATGCCAATGTGGGACAGGGACACTCGTGTGGATGACACAGAGGGGGACACTCACGATGCCAGTGTGGGACAGGGACATTTGATGGATGACACAGAGGGGGACACTCACGATGCCAATGTGGGACAGGGACACTCGTGTGGATGACACAGAGGGGGACACTCACGATGCCAGTGTGGGATGGGGACACTCGTGTGGATGACACAGAGGGGGACACTCACGATGCCAATGTGGGACATGGACATTTGATGGATGACACAGAGGGGGACACTCACGATGCCAGTGTGAGACGGGGACATTTGATGGATGGCACAGAGGGGGACACTTACAATGCCAATGTGGGACAGGGACACTCGTGTGGATGACACAGAGGGGGACACTCACGATGCCAGTGTGGGACAGGGACATTTGATGGATGACACAGAGGGGGACACTCACGATGACGTGGGATGGGGACACTTTGAGTGATGATGAGGGACAGGAACAGTCACGTTGATGTGGAAAGGGGGACACAAGCTGATGACATGGGGAGGGGGACACTCACACTGGTGCCATGGGAAGGGGGACACTCACGCTGGTGACGTGGGGAGGGACATTCCCGATGGCAGGGGAGGGGACACTCACGTTGATGATGTGGGACAGCTCCACCAGCACGAGGGGCTCCGCGGGCCGGGTCGGCGGGCGCACCGTCACCGTCAGCACCTTGGAGGTGACGGCCAGGGGGCTCCTGAGGGGAGGGACATGGGCTGTGACAGGCCGGGGGACAGCGGGGGACACCGCGGGTGGCACCACTCACCTGGGCGGGGGCAGGATGAGCCCCAGCGTGCGGTACAGTACCGCCCCGATGACGAAGTGCGACGACTCCTCCGCTTCTGCAGAGAGAGCCACAAGCTCGGTGACACACGGGAGGGGGCACGCAGGGCACGCACGGGGCTGCCAGATGTGCACCCAGATGTGCGCTGGCACGCACGCACGCACAGCCCCAGAGCACACGCGTTCACCTGCACGCGCCCGGGGATTCGGCTCATGGGTGTGTCAGTGTGAGCCCACATCTGCGCCAGATGTGCACCCCTGTGTGTGCACGCCTCCAGATGTGCGCGCCCACATGTGTGCACTCTCCCAGATGTGCACTCACACGTGCAGGCTCACACCTGTGCGCACACCTGCACGCTCCAGATGTGCACACTCATGTGTGCACACCTATACACTCCCAGATGTGCACTCCCATGTGCAGGCTCACACACGTGCACATTTCCAGATGTGCAGGCTCACACACACGTGCACTCTCCCAGATGTGCACTCACACGTGCGTGTTCACACCTGTGCACACACCTGCACGCTCCAGATGTGCACGCTCACAAGTGCGTACACCTACACACTCCGAGATGTGCACTCCCATGTGCAGGCTCACACACACGTGCACTCACCCAGATGTGCACTCCCATGTGCAGGCTCACACACATGTGCACAGTTCCAGATGTGCAGGCTCACACACATGCACTCACCCAGATGTGTGCTCCCACGTGCGTGTTCACACCTGTGCACACACCTGCACGCTCCAGATGTGCACACTCATGTGTGCACACCTATACACTCCCAGACGTGCACTCCCACGTGCAGGCTCACACCTGTGCTCACACCTGCACACTCCAGATGTGCACGCCCACAATGCAACACACACGCCTCCAGATGTGCGCGCTGCCAGATGTGCGCACGCCCAGGCGTTCCTGCTCACCGGCCGAGGCGAGGCTCAGCACCTCCCTGGGGATGAAGAGCTTGTCCTCGGAGCTGCGGGCCCAGTCCTTCATCCCCCGCCGGCCCTTCATGGGGAAGTTGATGTCGCTGGACACAGCGGACACGGGCTCCCGCTGGATGCTGGTCACTGCCAGGGGACACACAGCGGTCACCTCCCGCTCCCGCGTCCCCTCGGGTCCCCACGCCCGCCCCGCCGCTCACCCAGGTTGTCGGTGACGATGAGGGAGCTCTGGAAAGCCTTCAGCGCGTTCCCGACCAGGTGGATGAAGTCCTCCACCACCTTCATCAGGTGCACGGAGCCGGGAGAGACCTGCGGGAGACGGGAGCAGCTCCGGAGCCACCGGGACACCCTCGCGGTGGGGACATCCCGGCTGCCACCACCCCCTCGTGCCACTCACCTGCTGGGCATCCTCCCACTTATCGCGGTTCTCCGCATCCACCATGTAGCTCACCACCTGGAAGAAGCGCTGCGGGGACGGGGCTCAGCGGGGCCGGGGGCTGGGGACCGACCGACCGCCACCTCCCCGGGGAGGGGACCCTCGCCATCCCCCTGCCCGCTACCTGCACGTCCTCGGAGGACGGGATGTAGGTGGCCCTCTTGAAGGTGTCGGTGACGTTGCGCAGGATCTCCACGGAGAAGAGCAGGTCCCCGCTGTAGTAGGTCTTGCGGGCCATGAGCTCCAGCAGGCTCCGCACCACCTGGGACATGCCCTCCCCTGCCAGCACCCGCTGGCCCTTCGCCAGGTGCTCCCGCAGCTGGTACGGAGCGGGGACAGCGGCGTCACTCGGCCGCCAGCACCCCCCCAGCACTGCTGAGTGTCCCTTGTCACCCCCAGAGCCCGGGGGACACGGCGGAGCTAATTGTGTTAATTAAGGCAGCTGCGGGATGTGCGGGGTGAGGGAGTCTACAGGGGTTTGGGGACGTTCAGGGGTGTCTGGGGACATTCACGAGTGTTTGGGGACATCCCTGGGGGTCTGGGGGCATCCTCCACGTCCCAAAAGCCTTTTCCCAAGGACATGGGAACACAACTTGAACAACCCAGCTCTAGGATTTGGGCCTTATTCCAAGCTCATGGAGGTCTGGGGACATTCAGGGGGGTCTGGGGGCATCCATGAGGGTCTGGGGACATCCATGAGGGTCTGGGGGCATCCAGAGGGGTCTGAGGGCATCCTCCCCATCCCAAAAACCTTTTCCCAAGAACATAGAAACACAACTCCAGCCAGGATCCCCCTCCAGGTCTGGGATGGGATCCCTGTTCCCACCCCACAGGGGATTCCATGGGGACCTCAGGGAACCTTCCCATCCCAAGAACCGTTTCCCAAGGACACAGCTTGGATGGGGTCCCTGTTCCCATCCCACCCAGGAAGCCCTGCCTCAGTTTCCCAATGCAGTACCCAGATGGAGAAGTGAGGTGGCTGTCGGGGGGACAGGGACAGGGGGCAGAAGGGGCCGTGCCAGAGCGGGCACCTACTGAGAGATGCAAGTATCGGTACTCATGGGAGACGCAGCGGGCGAAGCTGGGCACACCCCAATAGGCGACCCCATGGGGGCTCAGCAGGCACCGGCGGCTGGCAGACCCTGTGACAGAGATTTGGGATTGGGGCTGGCACTGGAATCACCTCCCGGCACCCCGATGCCACCCACAGGCACCCCTGCGCTGCTCCAGATCAGAGGGGTTTCGGGGTGCTCATCCCTGGTGTCACCCAACACCCCCTGCCCTGCTCCAGATGTCTCAACCCCAATGCCACTCTCTACCCCTGGGGCTTTGGGGTGGCTCAGCCCAAATGCCACCCACGACCCCCTACTCTGCTCTAGGTCAGAGAGGTTTGGGCCACCTGTCCCTCATGCCACCCACCACCCCTGGGGTTCGGAGGTGCTCGTCCCTGATGTCACCCACCACTCCCTGCCCTGCTCCAGGTGGCTCAACCCCAATGCCACCCACCACCCGCTGCCCTACTCCAGCCTGGGGAGGGTCTGGTGTCACCTGTGGCGTTGGGGGGACATTTGTTGTAGATGATCTCGCCGGCAGCCGTCTTCTTCCAGGTCAGCAGCATCCCGTACTCGTCCTTGCACATCTCGTGGTAGGCTGGGGGTAAAGAGGGGGATCAGCACTGCCCAGATGCGGGGTGAGGGGCACAGGGGTGTGGGGTACCCCATACCTGGGCACTTCTTCTCGTTGCAGGTCTTCACCTCCTCGCCGGTGCCCTCGCAGGGGTAGCCCTGCATGCCCGTGCCCTCGCACATGCGGAAGCGCCGCTGCCAGCCGGTGTCGCAGGTCTTGGAGCAGAGGCTCCAGTGGTTCCAAGGACCCCACTTGCTGTCTGCTGTGAGGATGGGGACGCTGTGGGACACGCGGCTCTGCGCAGGGAGAGCGGCACCCGCGGGGACGGGGACGAGGCACCATCGGCGCTGCCCCCCGCGCTGCGAGCCGAAATCCCGCGGGGTGTGAAATCCATGGATCAGTAATGTAAATCGCTTTTAGAGCAGACTGGCATCCTGGTGCAGATGCCCCATCCTGGTGCAGATGCCCCTCATTCCCTGCCACCATCCACGGGCACCATGGCACAGCCACCACCTCCCTCCACGGCTGCTACCGACGCCACCACCTCTCCCGAAAAACAAGGAGCGGCTCGAAGGACGGGATGAGGACCTCATGGTCCATCCTTTGCCCGGTGTCCCCCAACACCCAGAGCCGCGCCCAGCCCCGTGTGCACACGCGAGAGCTCACTCGTGCTTGTACGCCCCAAGCACGGCAGGACCCGCAGCCACCTGGCACCGACGGGTCCCCGGCGCGACCCGCGGCGAGGACAGTGCCAACCCCCAGCTCCTCCAACTGAGACGCGCCCGGCGCTCCCTGGCATCGCCCTCAGGCTCCTGCTCCCCCGCGGTGGAGGGGGCTGCCAGCACCCCGGGTGTCACCGGCGGTGACACCGCGGCGGCGCGACGGCCGGGCCGTGCCGGGTGCCGCGCCCCGCCGCGCGGCCGTCCCCCCGCTCCCCCCCAGCGCGCGGGGCCTTACTGGGACAGGTGGGGTTGGAGCACTCCCGGGCGTCGGCGTGGGCCCCCTGGCACTCGGCCCAGCCGTGGGCCGAGACGCTGCACTTGCGCGTCCGCTGCTGGGTGCCGTTGGCGCAGGTGACGGAGCAGCGGCTCCAGGCGCCCCACTCCAGCCACTGCCCTTCCACTGCGGGGACAAGGAGAGCGGCGTCAGCTCCCACTGGACAGCGGCCGCTCGGCCGCGCGGCCCCGGCTCGCCCTGACCCGCGCCGGGCTCGCCGGGCAACGGGTCCAACCTACGGATGTGCCGGACTGGACAGGCAGGGCTGGATCCTGTCCTGGGTGGGGGGACTGTCACTGGGACTGGCCCCCACACCGGCTGCACCACAAGGGACACGGTCACAGTGGAGACCCAGGTGTTGCTTGCACCAAACAGCATTTTTGGCATCCTTGGCATCGCTTTCAACCAAACCCAGTATCCCTGGCATGGGTCCTGCCAAACCCAGCATCTCTGGCACCACTTCCAACCAAACCCAGCATCTCTGGCATTAGTCCTGCCAAATCTAGAAGCCCCAGCATCGCTTTCCACCAGATCCAGCATCCCTGGCATTGCTTCCAACTAAACCCAGCATCCCTGGTATCACTTCTGGCCAAATCCAGCATCCCTGGCACCGCTTCCAGCCAAATCCAGCATCCCTGGCATCAGTCCTGCTATATCCAGAAGCTCCAGCATCACTCTCCACCAAGCCCAGCATCCCTGGCATGGTTCCCTGCCAAGCTCAAGAGCTCCAGCAGCATCTCCATGGAGCTGCCGTGGCCAAAGCCATGTGCCACAGGTGCCACGTCCCTGTCGGAGCTGCTGCAGGAGCAGCTCCCGCGCTCCCTCCTGCTCTGAACTCCCTGCCAGCCCCCCCACGTCACACATGGGGTCCCCATGGGGACATTGTCCAAGACACGGCCTCCCTGCCCGTCACTGCAGAAACCCCACAGCCACCACCACGGCCACTCCTGGCACGCAGGAGGAAGGGACAGATGTGGCGCTGCCACCCACACCTGGACAGACCCTGCAGCCGGCCCCATTTGTCACCTCCCTGTGTCCCACACTGTCCATGTGCCACCCCGGTGCCAGATGCAGCAGATGGGCAGGGAAGGAACCACCTCCTCTGTGGTCCCCAGGCTGGACCCCTGCCCACACTGGGGTCTGGAGACCCCATCACGGCCAACAGCACTGGTTTTCCACTTGGATTTCCAGCGGAGACAGGAGGGTGCACCCCATGTCACAGCACCCCTGTGCCCACGGGCTGTCCCAGGTCCCCAAGGCGGTGCCATCCATCCCTCACAGCACCGGGAGCGCGGCCCTGGCGCTCGTGCAGTGCTGTCTCCTGGCATTCCTGGCGGGAAGAAGGAGCGTGGGGAGAGGGAGGTACTGACCCGGGCAGATCGCGATATTGCAGGGCTTGGCCTGCAGCTCGGGGCCCTCGCAGGCCTTCCCTCCGCGCCGCGAGGCCACGCAGCGCCGCGTCCTGGTCCTGGCCCCTCGCCCGCAGGTCACCGAGCACAGGCTCCACGGGGACCACTCCTCCCACACGCCGGGAACTGCAACACAGCACAGCCGCAAGCTCCAGCCTCCTCCTCCTCCTGGCACCGAGGGGTCCTGGCGTGGCAGACCCCTCATGCCCTGCCCGGGGCTCAACCGGGCACGGTCCCCGGCACTGCCTGCCCCGTCATCATCCCAAATCCCTGAGCTGGCAGCAGTGCCGCTGCCGCTCCCTGCCCTGCTCCAGCCTCCCCTTTGGGGTCCCGGCACTGGCGGCGCACGTCCCCCCAAAGCCACGCACGGGTCACCCCAGTCCACGTCAGCACACCGAGCTCAATCCGCCCCTCGCATCCATGGGAGCTCAGCGCTCCCGGGAAAGGGTCAGGGACCATCCTAAAGGATGCTCCGATGTCCTTGGAGTGCCAGGACAGGGCTGCACTCCCTGGTACGGAGGGGAGTGGACACTGCACGTCCTGGAGGTGCAAAGCCCTTGAAACACCCCAGATTCTGACGGGGCAGCGCGGCTGCCACCGTGGCACTCTGAGGTTCCTCTGGTTTCCGTGTTCCACACGAGATGCACGGACACCACCACGGACAAACGGGAGACCCCCAGCATCCTGCCTGTCACCTGCCTCGAGGCACTGAGCAGCTCAGCCCCCTCCTGCCCCACGTCAGGAATGCCAGGCTCCAAATCCCCCAGCGCAGGCTCCAGCACAAAGTCCTGGGGACATCCAGGAGGAGCCCACAGATTGCCAGGAGAGAGGATGGAAAGGAGCTCCCGAGGCAAATCCCCGGCAGCAGCACCGCTGCCAGGGCACAGGGTGCAGGGCACCCCCTCCAGACGCCTCCCCTGTGGTTTTCCAAGAGGGACTCCAGAGGAGGGAGGGATGCCAACAGGAGCATCCCAGCACGAGGTGGGCACCACGACCACGCCAAGCCACCCTCCTGATCCACCACAGCAGCTAAAGGAGACCCCAGAGACGTCCCAGCAACGCAGTCCCTCTGTCCCCACCCGCCTGCTCAGCCCTGCGGGGAGCCGGCAGCTCATCCCCGCCGTGTCCCCGGTGTCCCCGGTGTCCCCGGTGTCCCCCGTACCTGGGCAGGTGGCGGTGTTGTTGCAGGTGCGGGTCTCCCGGAGCAGCCCGCTGCACAGCGTCCCGTAGGGAGAGGAGACGCAGGAGCGCGTCCGCACCTGGGAGCCCTGGCCGCACGTCAGGGAGCACACGCTCCACTGCGACCACTCCTCCGCCGCCGGGTCCCCTGCGGGAGACAGGGAGCCTGAGAGCCCGGGGGGACGGGGGACGTGCCACCAGTGCAGCGCCACAAAGGCCACAGGGAGGTGGGTGGGTGGCACTGGTGAGCGCAGGGGTGAGGGTGAGGTAGTGCGGGTGGCAGGGGTGGCACTGAGGGCGTCAGTGAGGTGAGGCCACACGGCTCTCTGGGCTCGGCACCAGATAGTGCTGGAGAAGGGATTGGGGCACGGGATCGCAGCTGGCGTGAGGGACAGGATCCACACCGGGCGGTGCTGGGCAGGCAGGAAGGGTGGACAGCATGGGCAGCACAGGCAGCATGGCCAGGGCAGAAAGGATGGGCAGCGTGGGCAGCACAGACAGGATGGGCAGCAGGGGCAGGGTGGGCAGCACAAGCAGGGCAGGAAGGATGAGCAGCACAGGCAGCACAGACAGGATGAGCAGCACGGGCAGCACGGACACGGTGAGCAGCACAAGGCAGCACGGGCAGCCCTTCCACGGCTCCCTCTCCCCACCCCGTCACACACTGACATTTACAACAACCCGCTCTTATTAAGGTTGATGATGTCTCTGAGGCTCTTGGACAGCCCTGCAGCAGAGCCCATCCGTTTAAATTAAACAGGGATATATGGGGGAGGGCTCCAAAGGGGGCCATTTGTCCTGGAGACAGGCAGGGCGAGGGCTCCGTGTCACCCACGGCGGTGACAACGTGCCGGGGCTGCTCCGTGTCACACGGGGACCCCCAGACTGGACAGGGTCACCACTGGGGTCACTCACGCTCTGCCCAGGAGCTCCCAGTGGGGCAGAACCCCCGGGAGCAGCCGAGTGTGGCTGGGAATTCTGCACGCCAGGCACATGGAGCGGAGCCGGGGCCCATCCATCTCCCGCTCGCCTCCGAGCCCTCCGACCATAAATCAGGGAGGCCGGGGAGGGGGGAGCAGCACGCTCAAATTACCCAGATGGATTTGCCAAATAAATACATTTGAACGAAACAATTAATAGATTATTTTTTTTTTTTTGCTTTACAACCCTCAGAGGAAAGTGCAGAGGAAAAAAAATATAAATGGAGCAAATTAAGCCAGTCCATGGGCAGGAAGCTAAAAGGGACTCACTCCATCTCCATCACCCCTGCCCAGGTGCACGAGCCCGGTGTCACCAGTGTCCCCTGCCTGTTCCTGGTACCTGTCTGGGCCATGTAGACCCCGGGTTCATCCGCTGACCGTGGCCACTGGGTCTTCACCTTCTGGTTCTCCTCGACCGCATTGCCTAAAAGAGAGAAGCGCTTGGGTGAGAGCGGACAGGGGACAGAGATGGGGACAGGGATGGGGACAGGGATGGGGACAAGCCACCGCGGGACATTTCAGGGGGATACAGGCATGCCTGGCCCCATGCTGAGCAGCCACAGCACGCCTGAGGGCAAGACACGGTTGAGCATCACTGAGCGCACTCCCAGCCCCCCAAACGTGTGTCACAGCTACCCCAAAAGTGTCACAGGGGTGGTGGCTGGAGCCCAGCCCAGGGTGGCATGTCCCTGGTGCAGGCAGGGTGCCCGTGTCCCCACCGTGCCAGGTGGAGGTGCTCTCCCATCCCCACTTATCAGCTTGCTGCAGTGAGGTGGCACAAATTTATGGCTCGGCTCACCAAAAATAACAAGTGATCCATCAAGAGCGCTTGGCGTGAAATTAACTGGCATGTGCGGGGCTGCGGGAGCGGGGGGCCGCCTCCCTCGGCCTCCCCCACACCCCTGGGCCACCTCCCTGTCCTCCAGCAGGGCTCTTATCCCCAAATCGGGGTCCAGAAGTTCCCCTGGATTCATCCCAGCTGCTCCTGCTGGATGCGTTGTTGGGGACAGCAGCACAGCACCGTCGATGCCACCCCAGGGATGTCATCACCCCCAAAAATGCCGTGGTCACCCCACTGCTGTGACAGCCAGGAGGGCAGCCAGGGATAGCGCAAGCGCCCCGTTGAGCTGCCAGCCAAGCACAGCCATGTCCCCAAGGGGTGGAGGGGAGGTGGCATGGGGACACCTGGCACTGGCAGGGCGATTTGGGCACACGGTGGCTCCCGTTGGGACACGGAGCGGGGACACCCAGCCCCAGGCAGGGAGCACAGCCTGCTCTGGCACTGACTGTGCTGTCAAAAAACCCCAAATTTACCAAGTTTTGCCTCAGTTCAGGGTAACCCTTCAGGGCTCCCCGCTGGCACCCTCAGATCCCGTCCTTGGGCATTCCACCCCAGGGCATGGAATTCCCGGTGGCATGGGAGGCACGGGGGGACCCGGGGACACTGAGGGGGTGCCAGGGGGGTCTGTGGGGCCACCGAGCTGAATTCCCCACAGGGCCACCCCCCCTCTGGGAGCCCCATGGCAGAATTACACACGGCACGGTGAGAGCCTGGGGAAAACCATAAATCCCGAGGATATATGAGGGCGTTCTCCCGGGCTGTGTTCGACAGAGACACCAAATTCAATTTCCTTCGGAGAGCACTAAATCCTCGGCTGTCACCGCGGGGAAGGCTGTGGCCAACCCCAGCACCGCACCCCGCCCTGCCCTGGGGTCCCCCAGCACCCCACCACAGCACAGCTGGTGGGTGCAAGGACAGGGGGTGATTTTGGGGACATCAGGGGTGTTCTTTTGGAGACCTCACGGTGAATCCCAAGGCCGGTTGTGTCCTTGTCCCAGTGGCACCTCGCTGGGGGTTGGTGTCTGAACGGGGCTGGCTTTGGGGCAAGGGAAACCCAAAACTGGAACTTCTTGGCCTCGACGCAGCAGGGTCACCCAGAGGGGGTCACCTCGAAGGGGGCACAGCCCCACCAGCGCCTGGAGCGCCAGGGTCGAACGCGCCCAAAGTCACCCCACAAAACTCCGACCCACCCACGCTTTCCGCCCACGTGCTTCCAACCGCGTCCCTGAATCCCCGCGGGAGAGCCTCCCCACGGCGGGGATGACGCGAGCGCCGGGGAGCCCGGGGTCACCGCCGTGGGGAGGCTCTGGGCGGGCGCCAGCCCCACGTCGCTGCGGCGGAGGAGCCGCTGAGATCAGCGCTGGGCGCCCGCCAAGCCTCGGCTCACAGGCGCCATTCAGCCCCCCGGCCCCGCGTGCCACCATCCCCCTGAAAGGGGACCATTCTCCACCCCGGGGGGCCGGGGGGAGGCCAGGTGGGAGCCCGGGACCCCCCCCTCGCCGCATGAAGGGCGCTCTGTGCTGTGGCCCCGCGGCTCAGCGCGGTGCCGCCCGGGGGGGACGGTGGCAGCGGCGTGGCACGAGGGGTGGCCGAGGCAGCGCGTCACCCCCGTGGCTCCGGCACCGCAATAACACTGAGCCTCCGGGCGCTCCGGCCTTTAATTGAATGTCAAATGTAATTTGGAGAAGGAGCCGGAGTTTGCGCTGCGGCCGTCGCAGCCGGAGAGGCGGAATGTGGCACTGAGCCCTGGCAGCACTGCGGGGACCCCCGTGGCCAGCGCCCTGCGCCAGGCTCGGGGGAAATAACCCCAGCAAGCCACCCCTGGGGATGGGCTGGACCCCCTGGAGGAGCATCCCGCTTCTCCATCCCATTCTGTGTCCCACTATTTCATCCCGTCCTGGATCCTGCTTCTCCGTCGCATTCTGTATCCCGCTATTTCATCCCATCCTGTCCTGCTTCTCCATCCCATTCTGTGTCCCACTATTTCATCCCATCCTGCATCCCGCTTCTCCATCCCATCCTGGATCCTGCTTCTCCATCCTGTCCTGGATCCCACTTCACCATCCCATCCTGTCCTGCTTCTCCATCCCGTCCTGTCCTGCTTCTCCATCCCATCCTGTCCTGCTTCTCCATCTCATCCTGCATCCCGCTTCTCCATCCCATCCTGTCCTGCTTCTCCATCCCGTCCTGAATCCTGCCTCTCCATCCCTTCCTGGATCCCGCTTCTCCATCCCATCCCAGATCCCGTTTCTCCCCAAGCAGCCCCTGGCCACAGCCAGTGTCACCCCTTGGGCACAGGTTCAGCTGGGCTGACCTTGGGGCTGGCACCTGACCCTGGCACTGAGCTCTTAATCACCCCGGGGAGTTGCGTTCAAAGGGGAAACGAAAAAGGATAAAAAAAAAACCCCATAAAATGAAATCAGCTCAAGCAGCTCCCCTCGGGATGAGGTGATTTAGAGCCCTGCAGCTGTAACGGACCGGGGATTTAGTGGGGGATCTGCCCATAATGACATTTAGCTCCTGAAATAAATGCTAAAGCCCAATGAAATTATCTCTACACCCTCAGCCCGGCCCCGCCACCTAATCTGCCGGATAAAGACCCCGCGCAGCCCAGTTGCGGATTGCTCCTGCCCGCGCATCACCCTGCGGCTGCTGGAGGTAACAGCTGGCCAGATGTGTCCCAAAATCCCCGTATCGCCTCGCCGGGCTTGGCACCGCGGGCACGGGCAGCACCGGGGTGAGGCGGCCCCGCCGCGGGCACCCCAATCCCAGTGCCGGCTGCTTCATCCTCAGCCGACGTTCCTACGATCCCGGAACGAGCGAATGGCCTCATTCCGCCTGGTTAATAGCCCGGCCGCCGTGCCGTGACATCCTGCCTGGAATAACAAGCGCCCGGGCTGCAGCAGTCAAGGGTAATTTGCCACGGGAAAGGGTCATTTTACCTGCAAATTGTTTTCCACGTCTCCATCAAGGCAGAGCGCGTTGGCTCCTGCTCCTTGCTCCTGCCCCGTGCCAGGGAGGCGGCCAGCGAGTCCAGGGAGCCATGTGGGATGTGCCAGAGCAGCCGTGGCATCAGCCCTGGCAGCGGTGGGGTCACCGTGGTGGCAAAGTGGCATTCCCAGGGATGGCTGGGCCGTGGCAAGGGCAGAACAAGGTGCAGCTCCACGGATTTGAACTTTGGATGGATTCCCTGCTCCATGTGCAGTGTCCCGCTGGAAACTTCCAGCCCCAGGGAGCGTGCTCAGGCAGGATTCATCCATTCCATGGATTCCCTGCTCCATGCCCAGTGCCCAAGTGGCACCGTCCTGACCTGGGAGTGGGCTCAGAGAGGATTCATGCATTCCATGGAATCCCTGTTCCATGCCCAGTGCCCAGGTGGCACCGTCCTGACCTGGGAGTGAGCTCAGGCAGGATTCATCCATTCCATGGATTCCCTGCTCCATGCCCAGCACACAGCTGGCACCAATCCTACCCCAGGACTGTGCATGGGCAGGATTCATCCACGGCAGTTTCCCTGCTCCATGGGCAGTGCCCCCTTGGCACCCTCCAGCCCCAGGATCCACCCACTGCACGACGTCCTGCTGCACGCACAGCTCCCAGCTGGCACTTTCCAGTCTCAGAGAGCTCTCACAAACAGGATCCATCCATTGCACGACCTCCCTGCCCCACGCACAATTCCCAACATCCCCCTTCCCCACGGACCACACACAGGCAGAACCCACCCATCCCACGACCACCCTGTGGCACCCCTGGGAGCCCCTGTGCGGCGCGGGGGGAGTCCATCCCCGACCCCCACTCACCGTGCGGCACCTCGGGCAGGTCGAGCTCGTCGGCATTCGCAGAATGCAGCTCGGTGGGGCAGCAGTCGGGGCCGGCGGGCGCCGGGGTGGGCGCTGGGGCCGGGGGCCGGGTGCCGTTGCGCCGGGGGGCCGGAGGGCTCTCGGCCTGGCAGCTGCAGCCGGCGTGGGTGAAGCCGCAGCGGCGGGCACCGGGAGCCTGCAGGCACTCCTCGAGCCAGCGGCACAGCACGCTGCAGGTGAACTGGCTGGAGTTGTTGTTGTTGATGAGCAGCACCTCCACGAAGCGGAACTCCAGGGCTTGCGGCGCCAGCAGCCGCGGGGCCGCCTCGGGCTCGGCCGCCAGGCACAGCTGCACGAAGTTCTTGTCGAAGTGCAGGAAGGTGAAGGGCCCCGCGCCCTCGCACAGCTCCAGCTCGGCTTCCTCGTCCTCCTCCTCCTCCTGCTGCTGCTGCTCCGGGCGCTGGCGGGCGGGGGCGGGGCTGGCCTCGCCCCGGGGGTCGCAGGTGTAGTTGGCCAGGTAGTGGTCGAGCGGCAGCACCATGGGCGAGAAGTGGGTGCAGACCTGCTCCTCCCGGTTGAAGCGGAGGTAGAGCGAGTACTTGGTGGGGTCGGGGTTCTCCAGGGTCCAGGAGCAGCCGGAGGAGATGGTGGGGAACAGGTCCTTGAGGGAGAAGGAGCCGTAGAGGACTCCGGAGGCCAGGGCGGAGCAGGCGCTGGGAGCCGGGTCGAAGCCCCGCGTGAGCCACAGGACAGACGATATCACAGCCAGTAAGAGGGGACCAGCAGCGGTCATCCTATGGCATTTGCCCTGCGGACAGACAGATGGACACATGGACAGAGGCTTACCCGGAGGCTTGGCCACTGTGGAGCTGGGTTGGGGGTCAGCAACCTGCCCCGAGCCCAGCTGGTGTGGGAGCAACATCCCGGTTACTCTGTGTCCCCTCCTGGTTCACGTCCCCTCCTGGTTCACGTCCCCACCTGATCCGTGTCCCCATCTGCCACTTTGCAGGGTTACAGGGGACTCCTTGCTGTGCCAAGGAGTCCCCAGGTTGGGGACAGCGCAGCACAGACAGAGGACCTCACCCCAAAGCCACCAGAGCAGAGACCCAGCCCTGCAGGTCCCCCTGCAGTGACCCCCCTGCCCTCAGCTCACCCCCCCAGAGCTGGCCGAGCACAACCTGAGCAAGGAGCCACCAAACAACTTCATTCAGAGCTATAAAAGCCCTTGGAGCTCTTTCTGGTGCCCCGGAGCACGGTGGGGACAGGCTGGCAGCTCGGGGTGACGTGCTGGGGGTGCACGGTGACACCCCAGCAGCGCGGTGGCCCCGCAGCGGCCCTGAGAGCCGGGCACAGGGAGAGCAGCCACTGCTCAGTACAGATTTCTTGGATACCTCTCCGGGAATGCAGAGCATCACCGTGAGCGGCTTTTTAATACCTCATTAATAAAATAATGCACGCCGCGGCCTTATTAAGTGAGCCCGGAGCACGGCTCTAAAGAGACCGAGGCCGCCGCGCACGTGTCGGCGCCACTCAGCCTGTGCCCGGGGCAGCGGTGGCAAGGGTACAGCCCTGGGGGCAGCAGAGGACATTCAGGAGGTGGCCACAGGGCCAGATGCCATGGCAGAGGTTGATTCCAAAATCGCTGAGGTCGCCGCTCGCCTCCGCCCAGCCGTGTGCTGGGGATGCCGAGCGCTTGGCGCGGCTCGGGGGATGCTCTTCTCCATCCTCAAACAGCGTCTCCTGCTCCCGGATCACCCCTGGCCGAGCTGGTGATACTGGGGCATCCCCCGGCTCATCGGGCAGGGACACGGAGCCTCGGCCGAGCCTGCGCTGGAGCCACTCCGGGGGACATTAGAGAGCTAAAAATATCCCGATTCTCATGCAACAGGCTGGCGCTGGCTCCCGGCAGCGCGGGGTGGCTCGGTGCTGGCATTCCCCCCCTCCAGGGCACGGGGAGAGAGGGGCTGGGATGGAGCCAGCGGGAGCAGCACGGGCTGGATGCTGGCAGGACCTCCCCGATGCTAGCGGGGCGATCCAGGGTAAAAGAAAACCCCGCTTTCCCGGAGTAACTTCCACGCAGAGACCCCAGGGAACGCAACAGGAGAGACCCAACAGCACCGAGTTCCAGCGGCAGCCGGAGCGGGGAGCACCACGAGCATCCCCCGCTGGTGCTACTCGAGCGACCACCAAGGACCGGGGGTCTCCCGGAGAGTCCCAGCCCCCTCCGCTGCTCCGGGAGAGCCGGGGATGAGGGGAGGGGGGAGGAGGAGGAGGGAGAGGAGGAGGAGGAGGGAGAGGAGGAGGAGGAGGTCAGGCAGGGACACGCTGCTGCTCTGCAGCGAGCTCCTGGGGCTCCCGCAGCCTGGCAGGGACACAAGATGGTGCTTGCTTCCCTCGCCCAGCAGCGGCGAGCAGGGACGCTCCGGCACCACCATCTGTCCATCCGTCCGTCCATCCATCCATCCATCCCTCCATCCATCCATCCATCCACCCATCCACCCCGCCGCCCAGCCGGCCGCTGGAAGGCTCGGGGATGGACCCAGCCAGGCAGCCCACGCCTCACCTCTCCAGGCACGCATGATCCAGGTGTTCTGGGATATGGGCAGCCTCCTCCCAGCCCCAAAACCTGCCGTGGCTGCGGCTGCCCGGAGCCCGGCACCGCACCGAGCCACGGCCGGGCTGAACCAAACCTGCCGGAGCTCACTCGGCACCAGCCCCGCTCCCTGCAGCGCTCGAGCTGCCGCTGCCGCTGCTGCTGCTGCTGCTGCAGTGAAAATATTTCACTGAGCTGCGAGCCGGGCCGAGGAGATATTTAACATCTGGGCCACCGAGTCACCCGGGCGACACGAGGAGAGGTCACCATCACCCCCACCCGGCAGCGCGGCGGGGACCTCGCGCCCTGCAGCGTCACCGTCTGCGTTCTCCGGCTCGGGGGAGCCCAGCCTGGCCGCGGTGCCAGGGCACGGCCGCGCTGGCATCACCCCCACTGCCTCCCAAACGACCTCGCTCCAGCGGAATGAGCCACCCGGCAGCGGTGAGCGCATCCCGGCAGCGCTGCCGGCTCCCTGGGGGGCAGCCGGCGACCACCCAGGGACCCCCCGCACCCCGCTGGGGAGCGGCTGGTGCTTCCCGGGGACGGCGATGTCACCCGGAGCACGGCGGGCACAGCCTGGCACGCTCGCCCGCCGCAGGCACCCGCTCCAGCCCCTTCCATCTGCCTTTGTTCCCGCCCGGGCGCAGGGAAGGGGGTGGGTTTAAAGCTTTAATTAAGCTTTTAAAGAGCCATCACAGAGCTGGGAAGCGGCCGGGCGGGCGGAAGCGACAGCCCGGGCTCCACGTCCTCGGAGCGCGGTCCCTCTCCATCACTGCCGGCGCATCCCTCTTGGAATACAGCTCCGGGAAGAGCAGGATCCGACCGCGGCTCGGCTCTCCCTGGCCACGGCACGGCACTGCTCCCGACGCACGAACAGGTTGTTTCCCTGAGGATGTTTTGCCTGGATTTTGGCTGGATCCCTGTCCAGCTCCATCATACCGGCACGGCAGGAGGCCAGATCGTGACCATCTCCAGCCAGGAACAACCGAACAGTCCCCAAAAAAGTGATAAATGGGCGGCACTGAACCCCTCGGCATCAATAATCTGAGAAACGATTAATGGCAGAATAAAGGAGATTTGAGGGTGGAGGGATGTGGTTTTTAACCCAACTGTTCTCTTAACAGGCTGTAGAAAATACAAAATCCATGGGAAAAAAAGACCGGATCCATGAGAATTCCTAACATGAGCGTGGCTTGGGATAAAGGAATAAAAAGTAAGGAAGGGCTGGGGAGTCCTGGGGGTTGATCCACCAACAACAGCCTCGTTTCCCTGCCAAAAGGAACGGGCTGGCCCCTGGCACGGCACGGCCATGAGGCTCCATTCCATGGGATCCCCTCCCTGCCCACCCGGAGGTGACAGCGGCAAGCACAGCACCCTAACGAGCAATTCCCACTGCGAGAAGCCACGACCCTCCCATTCCCAGGATCTTCCCTGGCGGTTCAAAGGCATCCGGGAACTCCAAAGCTGCTCCAAAGCACCTCCATGGGGACCCTCAGCACTGAGCTGGGGTGTGCTGGGCCTTCCCAGCCCCTCCACCAACAGATCAGCACCGTTCCTGGGAAAAACTCCACTGCAATCCCAGCCTCCATCCCGAAAACACGGATTCCTGCGCGTCACATGCTTGCACACGCGTGTGCACACACAGACACCCAGCAGGGACAGCGACATCTGAGCTGCTTCCACCCTCTCCGGCACAATTCCCCCGGTGTCCAGCACCACGATTCCCCTCCCTTCCACGATTCCACGTCTCCCTTCTCCCTCCGGCTCCCCGGCGTGCTGCCACGGCCTCTCCTGGAGCCGGCAGGCTGGCAGCGGTGCCGAGCTGTAATTAATGGTGCCGCTTTGCCAATCCCTGGCGCGGCCTCGCGAGCACTGGCAAGCGCAGGCCTCTTTATTTATTTTACTTAACTGCTGTTGGTAAAACTCCACTCCAAAAGCAAGGCCCGGAGACAGCACAGAGAAATCTCCGCCGGGATTAGGGATTTGCTCTGCCAGGGAACAGCGTGTGCTGCCTCTCCCCCCTCCCTGCAATGCTGGGGGGTCCCTGGAGGCAAAGCCCCCCCTCGGTTGCAGGGGCTGCAGCAGTCACGGCGCTCCCACGGCCTCTTCCAAGGAGTTTCTTCCACGTCTTTTCCATCAGCTCCATCCTGCAAAGGGATGGAGGGCAGGGAGGGCTCCAGAGGGGGATTCTGACTCCCGGTGCTGGCAGCAGGATTTGTGCTCATCCCAAAAGCAGATTTTTTTCCTACCCCACCACCTCAACCAGACCCAGCCCAACCAGGAGCCTCCGAGGTGCCCCAGGGAGGAGAAGGGGCCTGGATCCATCCTGCTCTTGGAGGACATCAAGAAGGAACAGACAGGATCAGCACAGGGGGGACAGCATGGCCCTCCTGAGTGCCGAGGAGCTACAGAGCTTCTGATGTTTGGCAACGGAACCAGGTGGCCCCGAGCCAGCCCCGTCCCCATTAGAGGATGGCACCATGGTAGGAAATGAGTTTGCAGGGCCTTAGTCCAAATTCCCATGGAGGAGCGTTGAGGCATCACAGCAGCCCAGGGCTGGAGCATCATCTTCCCGCAGGCACGGGGAAACGGGGAGTCCATCCCGCAGCCCCCACCCAGGCTGGAGAGCGCGGGACGTGGGGATTTGGCAGCAACGGGAACGCCCTGGCTGATGGAAGTCCCATCTACTCCCACAGTGGTGAGCGGGAGGGTGGTGCCAGGGCAGAGCTCTCCACCAGCCCTGAGCACCCCCGGGGCCATCTCCAGCACAGCAGGGAGTCGCTCCTGGCAGAAGATTCCACTGCCAAAGGTCCTTGGAGGTGTTGAGAAGAGCCAGAGGGAGCTTGGAAGAGCTGGCAGGGTGTTCCAGCCAGTGCTGGAGCCCCTCTGCCACGTGGCTGCCGGTCGGAGAGCGAGCGCCCGCTGTGCCAGCTCCGTGTCCATTTTCTCTCCAGCACAGCCCAAATTTGTAGGATCCTGGCTCCTCGGATCAAAGCAGGGGCTGGTGACAAGGCTTGACAAGCAACTGGGCAGGCCTGGGAGAGGAGCTGCTGCCAGGCTCCGGGCTCTGGCACAGCGGGGCTGGCACTGCCCCACAGCCAGCTCCACATCCACTGCCACCGTGCCATCCCCAAGGAACCCTGCTGGGAATGGGGCACAGACCCTCCCTGCTGAGGGCGGCCGGAGAGCAGCCAGGTGACAGTGACAGTGACAACAGCTGCGCCACCGCGCTCCTCCCCATGCGAGCCCACGGAGCCGGGTGCCTCCCCACGACCCCCCTCAGCCCAGCCACGGCCTTCAAGGGAGGGACAAATCTGTCCCCGACCACTGGGAACAATCCCAGTGCCAGAGCTCGGCGCCAGCCCCGCGCCACCGGTTCCACGTGCGCCCCGGACAGAACCCCCGGCCGGGCTCTCTGCCACAGCCCGGCCCGGCCACCCCGGGGCCACCTCCCCGCGTCACCGTCGGCCCCGGCTGCCAGGCGCCAGCCAGCACAGCCAGCAGTGCCATGACCTAGAAAAGCGAAGGGTTCTTCACACGCCGCGCTGCCGCGAGCCCCCCTGCACCGGCCCATGCGGCCGCGGCTGCGGAAAAACCTCGCCGTCCTCAACAAGTGACCGGCGCGGGCACACGCGTGAGGCACACCTGGCACCACTCCGTGCCACCAGCCCCAGGGCTCGCGGGTCCCCCACCCCGGGAAGGGCTGCAGCTCCCCCCCAAAGCCCCGGCTGCCACCTGCTTGCCGCACGTGCCCGCGGCGACACACGCTGGGTGCCCACGTGTGCCCTCCCGCACGCCCACGGGCCGCGGGTGCCGTGGCACGGCGGCCCCCCGCAGCCCCCCACGCTGGCACCGAACGAAGCTCCAGCACGCAGGGGAAGGCTGCGAACCCACCCGCGAACCCCACCCACCCACCGCCGGGGCTCCGCCGACGCGCCCGCCCACGCGCCCCGGTGCGTGCCGAGTCCCCCAGGGCCCTGCCCAGGGGTGACAACGCGGGGTGACCAACCCGGCCGAGCACCCACGCTCGCCAGGCTGGCACAGTCCACACGTGTGCCCACAGCAGGGATGCCAGCAGGGAGCCCAGCACCCACCCGTGGCCTTGCTGTGTGACACACCACGGCACCGCGGTGCCACACGTGTGCCCAGCGACACACATGTGCCCGCGGACACGCGCGCAGCCCCTCCGCCGTGGGGCTGCCGGAGCCCGGCACTGCTTTACAGGGAGGCACCGGCACCCCGCGGGAGGAAACGGAGCCTCGAGGGGGGCACGAGCGTCCTGAGGGGGACCGGGACTCCCGGGGGAACCGGCAGCCCCGAGGGCAGAACCGGCAGAGCGGGGAGGAACCGGCAGCCACCGGGGTGGGGGGGGACCGGCAGAGCGGGAGGAGGAGATCGGCGGCCCCGGGAGAGGGGAGAGCGGCGGCCCCGGGAGAGGGGGGGACCGGCAGCCCCGCGGGGAAGGACCGGCAGCTCCGGGCACGCCGCGGCTCTCAGCCAGCCCCGGTGCCGAGCCCTCCGCGCCGCCGCAGCCCCGCGCAACTTCCCGGCAGGGCCGGGGCCGCCTCGGGAATGCCGCTGCCCGCCCCGGGCACCGGGCACGGGGCACCCGCGGTACCGCGGCGCGGCTGCAACTCCCGTTCCCGCAGCCCCACCGCCGGCGCAGGAAAGTTGGCCGTGGTTGGGGTGGAAGCTGAGGCGGCGGGCGGTGGGGGGGGGGTCCCCGGTGGAACCGGGGCTCTGCCAACCGGCAGCACCGGCCGCCGCAGCCCGCATCGGCGGCGAGCTGCCGCCCCCGCTGCGCCGCGCCGGGGGGGAGCGAAGCCGCCGCACCGGGAAAGGGGGGGGGGTTCACCGAGAACGGGGGGGTGCCGGTGCACCGGAGAGGGGGAGATGTCGGTGCACCGGCGGAGGGGGTCGTGGCCGCCCTTACCTGCGCTCCGTTAGCAGCGCGTGTAGCCCCGGCGCGGCGCGGCGAGCAGCGGGCTGGCCATCCCCGAGCGGCGGCGGCGGCGGCGGCAGCCGGTGCCCGGGCGCGCCCGGGGGAGCGCGGCGGCGGCGGCGGCGGCGGCGGCGCGCGGGGCCGGGAGCGGGCGCGGGGCCGGGAGCGGGCGCGCAGCGCGCCGGGCCCCGGTGGCGGCGGCGGCGGCGGCGGCGGATGCGGTGGGGAGGGGAAGGGAGAAGGGGGGGCTGGGGGAGCGGGGGGCGCGGGGGCGGCGGCGGCGCGCGCCGCTCGGGCACTTGCTGCATGCGCCGGGCGCGGGGCGGTGTGACAGCACCGGGCACGCCGGGGACCCCCCCCCCCGCCCCTCTCCGCGCTCCGCCGCCCCCGCCCCCGCCGTGTGTGCCGGGGGGGGGAGGTGACCCCCGGGCTGCTGCTGCTGCAGCGCTGGGGGGGCGGCGGGGGCCGCACGGGGGGAGGGGGTGGGGGTGCACACGGACGCGGGGGGGTCGCGCTCCGGGGTGTGGGTGGCGTGTCCGCCTCCCCCCCGCCGTGTCACACGCGTGGAGTGGGTCGCGCACAGGCACGGAGTGGGGGGGGGTTGTGGCTGAGTGTGCGCGGCTGGGGGCGGGTGTGAACGCCGGGTGCGCTCAGCCGTGGCAGTGCGGGTTTGCACACGCGTGTGCGAGGCACGCGGGGCTGCGTGGGGCGCGTGTGCGCCCCGTGTGCGTCCCCACACGTGTGCGGGCCTCGGGGGAGTTCCGCGGGGGGGTGCGGGGTGCAGGGACGCTGAGCAATGGGGCTGTCACACGCACGAACGTGGCACGAGTGCGGGTGACGCGGAGCCTGTCGGACCCCCAGGACCCCGGGGGGCTGCAGAGCTGCGGTTTTGCACCGAAAGGGGAGGCACAGACAGGATAAACTTGAGGATCTTGGTGGTCCGTGGGCGACTGAGCCACTGGCACAGAGGATCTGCTGCAGCCCGGATCCTGCTGCTCGCCAGGAGCTCTGGCACGGAGGGGACGGGGTGTCAGGGCCACCGAGCCCCGGCCGTGCAGGAGAAGCACAGCAGGATGCGGCACGGCCTGGCTGCCACGCTGCGGGAGCAGCGCAGCTGGAAATGCAGCACATTCCCGCTGCTGCCTGTCCACCTCTGCTGGACACATCCTGCCCAGAGCTGCGAGCGCTGCACTCAGCCTGGGGGTGCTCAGAGCTGTCCCTTGTCCCCTCCATCCCGGCTGGGCATGATGGATGGAGAGGGCAGGAGATGCTGTCAGCACCAGCGCTCTGCACCCTGAGGATCTGTGGCTCAGCACCAGCCCCGATCCAGCCCAGCGCCGCTGGAAATGCAGGATCACATCCACGCCAGACCTTTGTGCAGTTCAGCTCCTTCCCTTGCCAGCATTCCCTTTTCCCAGCGCTTCCCTGCAGTCCCTGGGTGCCTGACCCAGCGTCCCCAGACAGACACTCATCCCCTGCGGGTCAAGGCTGGAAGAAAGCAAACCAGCTTTTCAGGCTGGTCTTTATCCCGAGGAGAAAAGCAGCATTAGCTCCGCCGGAGCTGGAGGATACTCCCGACCCCGGCTCTGTAAATACAGCTCAGCGCAGCTCTGTGGATGAACAATCCCAAAACCACGGCTCCCTGGGCCATTCCCGACTTCCCTCCCTCAGCCAAGTATCTCTGCACGTTTGAGGGAACCGGGAATTTCCAAAGGGATCTCTTGCACTGGCTACGGCTGCCCCGCGAGGAGCGTGGGCTGTGGCGTGGGATGCAGGATGCGCTGCAGGATGCAACGTGGGATGCGGTGTGGGGTGCAGGATGCAACGCAGGATGCAACAGGGGGTGCAACACCGGTTGTGGTGCAGGATGCGGCGCAGGATGCGGCGCGGGATGCGATGGGGTCTTCCCTGAAGCTGTGGCCCAGCCTGGCTTGTGTCACTCTGTCCCACAAGGCCCCCCTGCCACCATCCCCCTGCTGCCACCTGTCCAGCCAGGGAGTCGTTCCCATCCTCCGCGTCCCCTCCCTGCTGAGTTCCCTCTGCCCCAGGTGGGCAGAGAGGAGCTGGGGGGTCCCGGCGCTGGGGGGGCTGAGCTCTGGGAACGGGAGGCACCCACTGTTACCAGGACAACTGGGTGCTCTCCGGAGCCGCTTGTTGCTGCTGCTGCTGCATCCCTGCAAACCTCCCCCGGCACCGCGGGAGCGCCGCTGCCTCCAAATCCTCAGCCGGGGGGATGCTCAGCCCCTCCAGCCCCCCGAGGCACAGCTTGGAAAAGCACTGGAGACCCCCTCCTAGCCAAAACAATGCATTCCCCAGCTGTCCAGGGCGAAGACTCTGAGCCCCCACCCTCCTCCTCACCCCAGTGAGCTGCTGGGATGTGGGAAAACACCGACCGGGGCCTCTCCGGTGCCTGCGGAATCGGGGGCTGGGCTCAAGCAGAGCTTCTCGCAGGGTGTAATTAGAGCAGCGCGCGGAGGTGGTGACACCGGGGCTTTCTGGCTCGCTGGGAATCAGACCCCTCCATTAAGGCCATAATAACCCGGCAGGCTGACACGAGGTCCCCGGTGCCACCACCGTCATTAGCGGCCTCCAGCGCCGCAGGGACCGGGCACACCGGGACAGCCAAGCACCGGCCGAGCCCCTCCCGCGCCCGTCAGGGGCTCCCCAGGCACCCGGCACTGCTGCTTCCAGCGCAGAGCTCTTGTTTCCCCTTCATTTGGCACAGAAATCAGGGGCAGGGAGAGTCACCGAGGTGGCAGCTGCTCTGCGCCCAGTGAGGATTCAGGGAAGAGTTGAGTCCAGCTCCGGGCCGCGGGTGTGGGGATGCTCATCCAGCCCGCGAGCTCCTGCGGCCCGCCATGGGCTCCATCCCCAGGGATTCTCTCCCCTGAACAGGGCAGGGAGCAGCGGCTTTTCAGAAAGGTTTAGCAGGAGCACCTCGGCTGGAAGACGGGGCGAGCCGGGAGGGGACGGCGGCCCCGGGGCAGCCGGTAACGACAGCCGCTTGTCTGAATCGCTTTGCCGTAAACTCGGCGGCGAATTGCTCTGGCGGAAAAAACAGAAACAACCACAAACACGGGAGTTCGGGCTGCGGGATAATCCGCTCTGATGGGAGCGCCCGCGGAGGAGCCTTCGCCACTCGCTCGGTGCCGTCACCGGCACGGAGGGACCGGCCCTGCCCGCGGGCACTGCTCCCTCCCAGCGACCTTCACGTGGAGTTTTCTCCTGCTGGTGTCAGGGAGAAAAGCCCAGGAAAAAAGAGCGTGGGAAGCCCAGGTGATGAGAAGAGGAAGGACATGAATAAACCGTGGAATAAATTTCACTTAGTGGTTCGTTGCCGACAGAGGGCACGGCCAACAGCCCATCCCAAGTGGCTCCCGGACCTCTGGATGCGGTCGCTGTGCCCAGGAAGATGGATTTCAGCTCAGCATCTCCATTTTGATATTCCCAGGCTCTTTGTGTGCTAAAGGATGGATCGGGGCTGATCCTTGCCCGTCTGTGCCCATGCGGATGCTGTGGCACAGGGCAGGGCAGCACAAAGGGCTCGAGCTGCTGGGCCAGGCATGCTGGGGAGAGTTTTTGGGAAAAATTGGAGGAACTTCTGCCGGGTGAGGTGCTGACCTCCCTGCTGGGCCTGTGGGACTGAGGGATGAGCACAGCATCAGCGGGACAAGGGTGGGATTTTCACCCACAGCGAGGGGTGGGGATAAATCCCTCCTGGGAGATCCTCCCTGATCCAGAGCAGCCGGGCAAGGAGCAATCCCACCCCCAGCCCCTCTCCATCTCCATCCCCCGGAGCCATCTCACTGCCCAGCCCGGCAGCAGTGGCCAGATCATGCCTGCACTCGAGCAGCCTCTCCAGAAGCGAGGAACTTTGCATAAATATTCATCTCGATTAATAAACATGAGGGCTGCAGAAAGCCCGGCTGCAGCGGCAGCGGGGTGGTAGCGGCTGCTCAGCCTTGCGGGAGCTCAGCCCCAACACCTGACGGGTTTTGCACGGCAGGAAAACCCAGAGGTTGGATGTCGGCAAACCGCTCAGCCCCGTCCTTCGTCCCTTTGTCAGCGAGGCGGTGGCGTCTCCCCAGTGGGCTGGAGCCCCAGTGCTTTCCAGTAAGACCTGAACTGGGACGCTGTGGGAGACAAGGAGAGCTGCTCTGGTCACCTTTGCACCCTCTGTGACAACCCCACAGCGGCACAGGGAGCGCAGCCAGTCCCAGTCCCCACTGGAATAGCCCCAAACCCGCCGTGGCTCCAGAGGGGACGTTCAGGGCCAGCTTTGAGCTGCACAAAGCCACGGCAGTGAGGACAGGGACATGCCCAGCACCGGTGACAGCCCCGCAGTGCAAGTGACAGCTGGCACCGAGGCCACCCCGGAGCAGGCAGGGGGATGGATCCAGGCATTCCCAGCTCCTCTGGGGGAAATTGAGGCAAAGAGACAGCCCTGGGGCTGTGGGAGGTGGCGGTGGCAGAGGCGGCAGCTCGGTGGCAGCCGGCGGGGCCAGGTGACGCGCGGTGGCACCTGCGGGACGCTGCCTTTGTCACTCCGCCAGCAACCCGGGGCATAAACAAGTGCCTGACATTTCCACACCGCCGCCAGGCCCTCGGATTAAAGCGGAACATAATTAGCAAATTAATCAGGAGACAATAGCCGGGCGTCTGAGGCTGCCGAGCTGTCACTGGCTCCGCGTGGAGCTGACCCCGGGCATGTTCGGGGCCAGGAGAGACGGGGATGGCCACGAGTTGCTGTCCCCGTGTCCCTCCCCTTGCGTTTTCCCATCGGGGCAGGGGTTAGCCGGAATTCCTGCCCCGTCAGGAGCCTGGGAATGAAACTTCCAGAGGGCAGCGCCTTCGTCTGGCTCAGAGGGACATGCAAAACCCGTGGATCGGGGTGAATTTGCATTCCGCTTATTAGACACCCTGCAAATACGGGCGAACCTCGTTCAAACACATTTCGGTGATAAAATGATATTGACTCTGAGTAATTAAAAATCATTTCCATATTCAAATACGCCTGATTGAGGAGAAAGAGCTTCCCTTTAATTGCCTGGAGGGGAGCAGAGCAACTTTCGGAGCGTGAAGCTCCGGTAAATGCATCTTCGCTTGGCAGCGTGCGAAAGGCCCGGGGAGGAGGAGGAGGAGAGGAGGAGGAGGAAGAGGAGGAGGAAGAGGAGGTGTAGGAAGAGGAGGAGGAGGAGGAGGAGGAGGAGGCACGGAGGCAGCACAAGGGGTGAGGGTGTGACCCTGCCGCCTGCGAGAGGCCCTTCCCTCGCTGGTCCCCGAGGATCAATCCCAGAACAAGGCACTCCTTCCTCCCCCTCATCCAAGGGGTCTTCCCAGGAAAACGCGCCCGTGGCAGCAGGATTTCAGGCTCGGGATTCCATAGGAATAGACCCCAAAATCCCTGTGGCTCTGGAGGGGATCCTCTGGGTGACCCTGGCCGCGGCATGGACACCCCAGCACCGGTGACAGCCCCACAGCGCTGGTGACAGCCCCGGCTCCGTCACCTGTGAGCACCAGGAATGTTTCAATCCCAAATCCCCCTTTCTAGGGGGCTCAGCCGCCACCAGCACCCCCCCAGCCACCCGAGCGCCACCACTGCCGTCCGCGTCCCCGGAGCAGCGGCTGGGACAGCGAGGCTGCCGGGGTGCAGAGCTGTTCCAGCCGCCTTCTGGAGCCCCTCCAGCACTTCCCTGCGGGATTTTGGGCTCCGCTTGGTTTCCTAGGGAAACCAGGCTGCAGCTCAGCTCAGCCTCCGCACACGTGGGTGTGCAGGGGGGCCGTGGGCGTGCAGGGGGGGCCGAGGGTGCCCCGCACCCTCTGTCTCCTCTCCCAGCCCTCCTTGGAGCCTCCCAAACCCCCGAGGAAGGGACTGGAGCAGAGTTCCCACTCCTGGGTGTCCCCTGAGCCGGGATCGCTGGGGATGATGCAAGTCCCGCACCCCTGAGGGTGCTCCGGTGCCACCCGCAGCCCTCAGGGATGCTCAGAACCCTGCCCGGCCTCCCCGGGGCCCGGTGGGAGGCAGGAGGGGGCTCGGCCCGGGCTGGCCCCGGCGGCGTGGCCGTTTCCGTGCTCCGTTGCCCTTTGAACAGATCGCAAAGTGCATCCGCTCTGCTCCCATCGATCCATCCTCTCCGGCCCGGAGCCAGCGCTCGCTCCCTGGGAACACGGACCACGCTGTCCCATGTCCCCAGCTGCAGGGGACACGCAGGAGACCCCCGTAGGCACGTCCCCGATTCCAGGAGGGGCTCTGCAGCACGTCGGAGTGCCGGGATGGTGGGAAAAGGGAAGAGAGGAAGCTGGGAGAGGGATCAGGGGGAAGAGGGAGAAGGGTCAGCCCGGCAACAGCCCTGGGACAGCCCCATTCCCACTTGGAAGAGCCTCCTGCTCTTCCAAGTGAACTCAGAGCCTGGGATTTGGGAAGGGCAGAGGGGCCACTGCCATCAGCACCGAACGGGGTCATCACAGCCTGGCCAAAAACTGCCCCTCAAGGATCTGTCAGCAGCGAGATGCTCCCCCCGTGACCAGAGGATGACGGAATTGACAGGAGAAGTCTCCTCCAAGAGCCCAGGTTGGGCTCCCGTGGATCTGGAGGAGCCGGAGAAGGCAGGGATTGGGGACGGGATGGGCACAGGGACACCGGAGTGGGGAGAGGAGCGGCTCAAACACGGCCTCTCTGCCTCCTCCAGCTCCCAGGCCGGCCTGTGGTCAGTCCTGAAGTTCACACGGAGGAGTTTTCCAGCCAGGATTTCCCTGCTGGACCCAAGGTCCTTCCCTCCGGGCATCGCTCTGGATCAGAGCCGCAATCCCAGCTCACAGACACAAGTGACCCCATGAAGACTCTGGAAGTCGCTGGTTTTTTGTATAAACCACATCAAAACGCACTAAAAACACATCCAGGAAAGCCCTTTGTGCTCCCACAGCTCCGCGAGTCCACAGGGAGAATCGGGATAACTCACGGGGACCATGAATCAATCCCAGAAACTGCCAGTTCCTTCCAGCTCCCTCATCCACGTGTCACGATCCCACATCCCCATCCAGGCACCCCTCAGCCTGGGATCACCGCAGTGGGAACGGGATCACACCCACAGGACCCCCCATCCCAGAGCCATCCCGCTCTCCCGGGCTTCCAACGCTCACTGGGGGAAAAGCACGGAATACAAAGCTGGAGCGACGGGAATTAAAGCGCCATAATTAAAGGGGAAAATTTTCCAGCATGCTGGAGACAGAAGAGGATCATTGTGTTTGCCTCCCACATCCCAGATGGATGCACGAGGGCTGCAGACAGCGCCGGGGAGCGCGTGGAGAGGAGGAGAAGGAAGGGTGTGAGTGAGACCGGGACGTGTGTGAGCAGAAATTGAATTTTTATCAGTTCCTATGTAGATTGTGTTTATTCATCTGTCTCCTCTCCATCTCCCCCTGCATCTCCCCATTTCTTTGACAAAATTACTTTCCTCCTTTGGCCTAATTTTGTTTGTACAGATAGCAGCTGCTTCCTCCCGTTCCGGCAGAAGAAATATCCCGGTAAATGAGGTGTTCCATATCCCCGGCACAGGCTGCAGCCGCTCCCCGGGCCACATTAGCCCCTGGCTCCCGCAGGGATGTGGCTCCATCCCAAAATTCCCCCTCCTGCTGCTTTCCCAGGCTCCTCCCGCCCTCTCCTCGGGGGTGGCAGAGGATGGGTGAGGTGCCACCAAATTGTCCCCAAGTGCCACCATTCTGCCGGGTGCGGGGTGCTCAGGGGTGCTGCTCCGTGTGCTGCATCCCGAGGGAGGCTCTGCTAATCCATACTGAGTGTCCTGCCACGGGAGATGAATGGAGCTGGGATGATCGGGAATACCAGTCAGGGCGTTTTTTTCCTGCCCCCCAAAAAAGCCATTCTTGGCAGGACCTGTCACTCTCCCTCTCCCCGGCTGGGCTGGATTCTCTGGGAATCTTGAGGAGAGATGCACGTGTGGGCCTCGGGATGCTCCCAAAAACCAGGAGCCCCGCAGGGAGGTGCGACCCCAAATCCCAGTGGGACAATCCCGGGGCCCCTGGCTGCCACCAGGAAGAGCCGCAGAGTGTGGACAACCCAACCCCGAGCCAAGCACGTTTTTTCCGTGCCCAAACCACCCCAAAAAGGCTGGAAAAACCTTCCCCAGCCCCGCCAGCGACTCCAGGGCTTTGCCAAGGGGATGTTTCCCAGGGAAAAGAGGGGAAGAGGAGCCTCCGGAGCTGTTTGGCACGAGGGAAACTCAACGGCGGCGTCGTGTGGTGGATTCGCCCCCAGGGCCCGCCATTAAAAATGTACGGAATTACTGATGCAAAGTCCCACTTCCACACGGGGCTTCTGTGAGGACGTTAAAGCACCGGCGTTTGTCACTCACTTCCCCCCGGCTCGCAATTTGCTCCTGTTTTTTATCGGGGATGATTCTATTTTCACCTCCCCGTGCATCACGCTGAGCTGTCCCAGCTCGGGTGCCACCCCCCACACCGGGCACGGCCCCCAAACCCCCCCTGCCATGGGGAACGCCCTCCTTGGGAAGGCAGGAGAGGATTGGGGTGCTCAGGGTGCTCAGCATCAGGCTCCCCATCCCATTCCAGCTCCTTTCCCACCTCTTACGGGGGAAAAACCCACCTGGGGTGAGGCCAGGAAGGGGTTGGGTTACTCAGGATGAGACCCCCCGTCCTCTCCCAGCTCCCTTCCCACCCCTGAAGGGGGCAAAACCCACCCGGAGTGAGGCCAGGAGAGGATTGGGATGCTCACAACTCTCAGCGTCAGCGTTCCCATCTCCTCCCAGATCCCTTCCCACATCTGAACGGGGTCAAAACCCACCAGGAGAGGATTGGGAACCCACCAGGAGAGGATTGGGATGCTCAGAACTCTCAGCATCAGGGTCTCCATCTCCTCCCAGATCCCTTCCCACACCTGAACGGGGTCAAAACCCACCAGGAGAGGATTGGGATGCTCAGAACTCTCAGCGTCAGGGTCTCCATCTCCTCCCAGCTCCTTTCCCACCTCTGAGAGGGGGCAAAGCCCACCTGTGGGGAGGCTCGGGAGCATCAGGATATTCAGGGTGGACAAAGCTTTATCCTTGTCCAGGATCCAGGCTCCCACCCAGCCCCATCCCGGCGTTCCCTTCACCCTCCCAGGCCAGGCTGGATTCCAAGGAGTGCTGGGCTGGGTTGGGAATGGGGTCCTGCTCCTGCTCTGAGCTCCAGGAGCCGGGGAAGGAACAAACAGCTGGAGGCAGGGAGGGCAGGAACGTGGGAACACAATGGATCGCGCTCCCCGGGTGGCTCCGGCTGGGAGGAACGGGGCTGGAATCACAGAACGCTTCCCCTCTGCTCTCTCGGAGCTTTTCAACTCGTAATGCATTTCCCTGCCCGCCTGAGCACCTCGCCGAGTCAAAAAGACAAATTTCCCGGAGCTTCAAAAGCTGCTGAGAGCCACAGCTCCGCGCTTCAGAGCCATCGCTCACCGAGCCAAACAGCCTCGGCTGCCCTCGCCCGCCCTGCCCTCCTCTGCCATCCCAAATTCCTATTCAGGGTTTTCCAGGGTGCTGGGTGAGGGGGATAAACACAGGGAGAGCCCCCACGACAAAGGGGGACACGGAGAGGTGCCACCCCCTGCCCAAATCCCTCCCAAAAAGCAGAAAACCAGAGGATTTCAAGCACGGAGGGTTTGGGGGTTCTGTGCCTCCAAACCATCACTGATGGAGCCAAACAGCCTCGGCTGCCCTGCTCTCCTCTGCCATCCCAAATTCCTAATCAGGGTTTTCCAGGGTGCTGGGTGAGGGGGATAAACACAGGGAGAACCCCCACGACAAAGGGGGACACGGGGAGGTGCCACTCACTGCCCAAATCCCCCCAAAAAGCAGAAAAACAGAGGATTTCAAGCACGGAGGGTTTGGGGGTTCTGGGGGTTCTGTGCCTCCAAACCATCACTGATGGAGCCAAACAGCCTCGGCTGCCCTGCTCTCCTCTGCCATCCCAAATTCCTAATCAGGGTTTACCAGGGCACCTGGTGAGGGGGATAAACACAGAGAGAGCCCCCACGACAAAGGGGGACACGGGCTGGTGCCACCCCCTGCTCGAATCCCCCCCAAACGGAGGATTTGGGGGTTCTGGACGCAGGGAGAGGGCAGGAAAAGCCGGATTTTGCCCCGGGGCTGACAACGCGTGGCGCAGAGAGCCCGGCTCAGACCAGGGCGGTGCCCACGATCAGCGCCCAAAAGCTCAGCCGTGCCCTCGGTGCCCTCGGGGGTGCCACCAGCTGCCCCCGCCGCTCGGCCGGGGCTGGATCCCGGCGGGAGCGCGCTCCGGTCGGTCCGCAGGCACGACACGTTCCACAACATTGCCCGGTAATTGCGTCTCCCAAAAAGCAATTACCACGCCGGCAGCCCCGCGGCGGCCGAGGCTGACGCGTTATTTATTCACCCGGCGACGAGGTGGCAGCCCTGGAATGCGGCTGGCACTGGGAATAGGGCGCTTAACCCCCGCTCCCATCAAGTGGCCGTGACGGTGACACCCGGCCCAGCCAGCTCCATGCCCAGGGAGCCACGACATCCAACTCCCCTGCCCGTGCCTCAGTTTCCCTTTCCTTGCCGTGACCCCAGCTCGTGTCGCCTCCCTGGATGCAAAGCCCAAGGGAAAAACAAGTTCCACCCGCTCCTGATGCCAGCCCGTGATGGATTTTCCATGGGTTGGGGAGAGCAGTGGGGTCTGTCCTCCTCACAGAACCCCAAACAGGAGCAGATAACCCCAAATATTTGGGTTAACCCCAAACAGAGGCGGTTTAACCCCTGACAGAGCGATTTAACCCCAAATGCTGCTCCTGCCTGGCTGAGGCCCTGCCCCATCTCTCCCACTGGAGACACGGAGAAGTTTTCCCGCAGATGACAAAGCACCGTCTGGGGTTTGAGGTGGCGAAGGGGGGGAAAAAACAAAGGAAAACCAGCAAAACAAAGCAAAACCCAACATTTCCCTCCAGGAGCGCAGCGAGCGGTGGTGTCGGAGTGAGAGATGTCACTCGGCTCCGGCGGCTCCGGCAGACTTTGCTCATTTTGACTCCTGCGCTCAGGGCCCATCCAAACATTCCACAGCCGCTGGAATTCCCGGGTGGGAATCGGCGGCTTTGCTGGGCGGGAGGGACGGGAAGGATCCGGATGGGTTTGGGAAGAGGATGGGAAAGAGGGACAATTCTCCGTTCTCCCTCCATCAACATTCCAAACCTGCGGGAGAACTGGGATGAGAAACCAGCTCAGAGCGGGTTTTGGGGGACACTTCCTGCCCCTCGCCCCATGGGGAGGTGGTGGAAAAATCCCATCCCACACTGGGACCAGGGAAAAGCTCATTTATCCACCGGGAAAATGTTGGGTTTTTTTTTTTTTTCCCAACCCATGGACCAGATTTGAAACCTTCTCTGCAGCGAGACAGAACACGGAGGTGACACGTTAAGTCACCCAAGCGTGGCTGGCAGCGCTGGCAGCTCACCCGGGCAGAAAGCCGGCTGGCACTGGGGGCACCCAGCCTTGCCCACCACCCCCCTGCATCCCACCCCCTTCCCTCCACCCCAATTCCCGCATCCCCCAGGGGAACCACGTCCCCCTCCAGGGGACACCCCCGGGGCTCCATCCCCGGCGCAGGGAGGGGACACCCGGGGCACGGCGGGGTCAGGGTGGCACCGCTGGCCGCGGAGCTGGCCCGGAGCCGCGCGGCGAGGCAGCGCACGCAATTAGTAAATTAATTATCGAGCGGTAACGGAGATTTCATAGCTCGGAGCTGTCACATCACCAGTGTTTTGTCAAAGCCAGATGACGACTGGTGGAATTATTACTGCGGTGCTGGGGCTGGGAAAAAAGAGGAGAGAGAGACTCGCAGGGAGAGGGGAGGATAAAAATATAAAGGGAAGAGATAGGGAAGAACAAGATAAGTGGGTTTTGTTGCTAATGGAAGCTGGCACGGGGACAGAATCGCAACTATTAGAAGACAACACACTACACTACGAGTGGCTCTGAATGATCCTCTTAATTAACGACGAGCACAAAAGGAGCCCCTGCCCACCTCCAAGCCCGGCGGCGCTGCTGGAAGAGCAGCCACAGCTCCGTGAGGACGCCCACGGATCCAGGCCGTGCCCAGCAGTGGCACGGAGAGAGCTGGAGATGCTCGGAGAGGAGGGAATGATCAGAGCCGAGGGCACAGACCCGACAGGGACACGAAAAAGAGCACGCGGAGGTCCCTGTCCCCTCCTGACACCTTATCCAGGCCCAGACAGCAGGGGGACACAGCGTGGGGCTGGCGGCGGCGGCAGCGCTCCTGGATCCGGGGATTGCAGAGCCCAAACGCCAAAGGGACGCGATTTTCCCTCCCCACCCGCCCCGTTTCCCCTCCATCTTTCCAGGGCCAGATTTAAGCTGCGTATCCAGCGCGATATAAAAATAACACCCCGCCCTCCCACTTGGGAAATTGATTCCTTCGCTTCCCACCCGGCTCCGGCTTTAAATATCCCCATTTACATGCAGATTGTGCTGCCTCCCTGCACCGCCTGGTGCGGAGCCCGTGGGTGGGTGGCTGGGACCTCATCCACCTCATCCAACCACCCTCATCCATCCCAGCCGTGGTGCTGGGACCTCATCCTGCCGCTCCACCCCACCCCGAGGCAGCGACAGAGGTCCTGGAGGTCCCAGCGGTGCCTTGATGCTCCTTCCCAAGCCGGGAGGTGACACAGAGCGGTGGCACTGCCAGGCGGTGCCACCCCGCCCGCGTTTTGCCAGGGAGAGAGCGAAGTGAGCCGCGGGTCTCATCCCAAATCCAACCCCGCTGATCCCACCCCTCCAGTGGGCCCCAGCTGCTCCCCCGTCCCCAGCACGAGGAGCAGCAGACGCCAGGGATGGGGGGGATGAGGAGAACGTGGGCAGCCGTGGCTGCGCCCTACTTTTCCAGGGCAAAATCTGGAGAGGGGAAGCGGAGCTGTCGTGTGAGCGAATCCGGCATCTGCGCCGGCTGGCAGAGCTCACACCCACGGCCCCGAGCCCTCCCAGCCTCACCGGCACGACCCGCGGGGACAAACCAGGCCGGGGCAAGGGGGACAAGCAGGGATTTCGGGGTGTCCCAGGTGTCCCAGATGGGTGCAGGGACGGGATAACACCCGTGGAGCTGGGGGATGTGGGACAGGAGCGGAGCTGGGATCGGCGCTGGCAGCGGCAGCCGCCGCGTGTTGTAACTTCTGAGGGGAGGGAGAGAAAGGATGGGTTTGAAGAAGCCGCCGCAGGGCTCCCAGAGGGATCTTTGCCAGCTTCTCCAAGTGCTTAATTCCTTCCCCTCGGCAGCCGCGGGAGCAGCCGAGATTCATGGCAGGGCTCCCGGTTGTCCCTCCCTCGCCGCGTGAGGAGGGACCGAGGGAGCCGCGAAGCTTCTGCCTCCACCAGAATCCAACCCCGCGCCTCGGGGCAGAGCCGGAGCCTCCCCGAATTCCTGCCGGGAAGATGCTGAGTTCGAAGCCTCCCCCCCCGGCGTGGGATGCCGAGTTCCCCCCCGGGGTAACCAAAGGGGAGCTTGCGATGGCGCTCGGCCGATTTTGGGTGGAAAACCCCAGGATTTAGAGGCGCTTCTGGGAAAAGGATCATGGGCGCCAAGAGGAGTTCACAAATCCGTCCTCGCCCCCCGGCACAGCTCCGTGTCCCAGCATTCCCTGATCCCAAACCGCCTCCCTGGGCTGAGGTTGGCAGGGAAATCATCATTCCTGCTGAAAAGAAGGAGGCAACAGGGCGAGCACAAACAGCATTTACATATCCTTAATTCTATTTCAGCACCTCTCGGGCTATTTCTGTCGCGGCAGAAGCACAACAGGAGTGCAAGGCCAGAGAAAGGGCAAGGAACGGCTCGGAATGTGGGACGCAGGGAGAGAAAATAAATCCCGGCCACGAGAACGGCTGGGACCTGCCCCGCTCGTCGCAGCCTCCGTGCCCGTGTCCCCGGGCAGGACAAAGGGACCCAGGTGCCACCAGAGAGCCTGTCCCCTGTGCAGTGTGGGAGTGAGGAGGGCACAGCCACCACATCCCGGGAGAAGCAGCACTTTCCCTCGCTGCCCGGCTGGGAAAAGCAGCGGGAAGGATCCAGGAGCAGAGGGGACAGTCCCGGGTGAGGGCAGCCCCCCGGAGCAGGAGGGGACAGGCCAGGGCTGGCTCCGCAGCATCCTCGCCCGTTGCCAGGACAACGGGCATGTGATGGAGCCACCTCCACCAGGGCCGGCTCCGGGATTTTGGGGTGTGGGGACCACAGCAGGCGGCAGGTTTGGGGTGCTGGGGGAGCCCCCCAACTCTCGAATCCATACGAGAACCCCCCCAAGAGCCACCTGCAGCCAGTGGGCACGGGCAGGGATGTGGCCGCGTGGCACAGCGGGAAAAGCAGGATGGAGCCCACCGGGACAAGCTCAGACCCCGGTGGATCAGACACGGCACAGCCCCGGGGCCCCGCTGCCGCATCCCGATGCCTCTGCCCCGCCACCAACGCGGGACGGGGATCAGGGGCTGGCAGGGGGTCCCCTGTGCCCCACGGCCCCCCAGCGCCCCGGGGAAGAGGGGCTGGGAACGCCTGGAGGCTCCGGAGCAGCCATAAAGGTGCAGCTCGGTTTCTTTGCTGTTGGTGCCATGGCAACCTTTCCCACTTGGCTTAATTACAGAGCCGGCTGCGCCTCCGCGGGGGGGCCGGGGGTCTGCTCCTTCCCTGCTCTTTTCCTGCTCCTTCCCTGCTCCCCAGAGCCAGGGATGAAGGACGGGAGGTGGAACCCACAAGCTCCCGTAGGAGGAGAGTCCTCGCCCAGCCCCAAAGGAGCATCCTCAGGGAGCAACCTTGGAATGCCACCCGTGCTGGGATCCACCTGGATGCCAGGGCAAAGCCAGCGGGGCTGTTTCCATGATGGGAAAGGCCTTTTCCTCCTCCTCCTCGTGCCCTGGCTCATTCCTGCCCTTTTCTTCCTCATCCTCGTGCCCTGGCTCATTCCTGCCCTTGTTGCTCCTCAAACTCCGCCCTTGGCACCGGGATGTCCCAGCCCATCCATCCATCTATCCATCCTTCCATCCTCCATCCTTCCATCCATCCATCCATCCTTCCATCCATCCCTCCACCCATCCATCCATCCCTCCATCCATCCCTCCATCCATCCTTCCATCCATCCCAGTGTCCATCCATCCATCCCTCCATCCTTCCATCCATCTGTCCATCCATCCATCCCTCCATCATCCATCTGTCCATCCATCCATCCCTCCATCCTCCATCCACCCATCCATCCATCCATCCCTCCATCCATCCATCCATCCGTCCATCCATCCATCCATCCATCCATCCATCCCTCCATCCATCCATCCATCCATCCATCCATCCATCCATCCATCCCAACTGGAATTCCAAGCAAGGCCAGACCAAAGGGAACCAGGATTCCCCCAACTCAGGCACCCAGGGCCGCACCTGGAAGCATTCCCAGCTCAAAATTTCCTCCCTCTTCTAGGAGGAAACCACTTTGGGGTTGGATTCTCCATGGGGGGGATACGAGAAAAACCCATCCCAGCAGGCAAGAGGATCCCAAATCGAATCCCAGCACGGAGCCGGGCAAATCCTTGAGTACCAAACAAGCCGGGATGAGATATCTCCATCCCCAAGGTGATCCCATGGGAATTTCCCCTGCCCTGGGCAGGGCTCCGGCTGCGAATCCCTTCGTTATTAATTACAAACAATTATCCTCCCGTGGCAGCTGACCCCGACCCCGTGCCCGGCTGCCAAGCGGGCAGATGGAGCCCGGCCCCGGCGGCTGGTGGGGATTTAATGACCTTGTTGATCCCAGAGGAATTCCACACGCTGTGCCCGAGCCTGGCCGGAGCATCCGGCTGAGCTCCCTCTCCAGGGGCAGATTTTGGAGCCCGCGGGGACATCCAGGGCTGGCGGTGGGAGGCAGAGCATCCCTGGAGGAATGGAATTTATGGCAATTAAAAGAAAAAAAGAGAAGGGGAAGGAGGTGGAAAGGAGCCCTCTGGAGCTGCGGAGAGCGTGAGAAAAAAAAAGAAAGAGACAGAAGGGAAAATCTAAAAAACCCAACCCAAGCCAGCAGCAGTGCTGGGCTTCAAAGGTCACCTCTGGGCATGAATTTCAATTTCACACGGGAGTTTTGTTCATTTGTTAATTATTTTCAGATGAAAAGGGAGATATTCCTGCGGAGGGTGAGGAAAGGGCCACGGCAACATTTGAATTTCAAAGGCGAGCTGTTTGCAAGGAAAACACGAGGGGAGAGAAGGGAGGGAGAGCTCCGGGAGGAGAGAGAGGCTGGAGAGGTCCCCCGCTGCCACGGCCTTGCTGGGGACGCTCCGAGGGCACGGCGGCTCCATAAAAACCCCTGGAATCACATCCTGATCCTCTTTCCAGGGAAAATCGTGCACACCATGGAAGCACATCGTGGATTGGGACATCCTGTGCCTCTGCTCCCCTCCAAGGAACGGGAACACCCGGGATGAGTCCTGGCGCCGGGATGTGGCACAGGATGGGGCTGGGAACCTCGGGGGTGCCAAGAGGGAATTTTTTGCCCCCCTCCATCGGTTCTGCAACCCCAGGAGGAGGAGGGAGAGGAGCAGAAGCTGTTGGAAAGAGCCAGGCGGGAGAGGGCAGGGAATAAAGCAGGGAATAAAGCAGGGAATGAAGCAGGGAATGCTTTCCCTCCTCCTTTCAGCTTTTAGGGCAGCGTTTGCTTTTTATGGAGCCGGAGGAGCCCGGGGAGCCACACATAAAACACAACCCGGTGAATTAAATCCCACCCCCTCCGAGGAATTCCCAGCACTTCCCAGCATCCTGAACCCCAAACCGGCTCCTTCATGGATGGAACGGATCCCTGAGCATTCCTGGGAATCTGCCTGGGTGGAAGGGGTTCACGAATTCACACCCAGGCGAATCCGGCCTGGAATTTCTCCTTCCCGGTTTTCCTTTCGCAGCAGAGCCGTGAATTCCCGGGAAATCATTCCCCGGGAAGGGTCCTGCCCGCACAAGCAGTGACCCCACAGATGGGAGGAACCGAGTTATTTTTCCACGGATAAAGCAAATATTTCCCCTCTCCAGATAAATGCGCTTATCCCAAAACAAGGGGAGAGAGGGAGGGACCCCAGGGGCCAGGGAGACCCTGAACTCCCGGGAAATCATCCCCCAAACCCCCAAATCCTCCCCACTGCCCCGTGCCTCAGTTTCCCCGCCCAGCTGGGCATGAGGAGCCAGGAACGATCCTCGGGAAGAGGAAGATAAGAGCAAGGATTTATCATCGCTGCTTCGTCTCCGGCTGAAACTACCGGGGGGAATTTCGCTCTCAGCTCCTCAGCCCTGCCAAATCCAGGGAAAAGTCCAATTTCCACAGTTCTGAGCCCGTTCTTATCTCCTAAAACCGAGCGATTTTAAGCCCAATCAGGAATTAAACCACGGCAGCCGCGGTGGAGGAGAGGACGGGGGCGGGGCAGGGGATGATCCCAAAGCCCTGCACCCCTCCAACATCACCCCTGGAACGGGATTCCAGTGGGATAGAAAGGCAGGAAAGGGACCCGCTGACCCCAGAACCCCTCATCTGCTCACCCGTAGCCGAGAAGCAGCACAGAAAACCCCAATATCCTCACCCCGCCTTTTGGGGCCATCCCCAGAGCTTCCCCATCCCGGGGCGTTCGTGTCCCACTCCATAAATCCCTGGTTTCACCATTCCCTAACGAGGCAGCAATAAAATTAAGGGACGAGTTATTAATGAAGAGAAGCAAGCTCTGCTTCCCTTGTAGGTTTGGAGATTCCCGGCTGAATTCCCGGTGGAATTCCAATTCCCGGTGCCACAGCCCCGAGCTGGAGCCACCCGCTGTCCCCACCCCCGGCACCTGCTCGTGCCCCGAGGAGCTGAAACCGCTCCGTATTTCTTTATTCTTTTTTTTTTTTTTAAAGCGGAGTTCGCGAAGATCGGGCGCATTTAAATGCAAATTGCGTTATTTCTGTCTCGGGGAGGAGGGGGGAAAAAAAAAAAAAAGCAAAAGCGTCATTAATACATTTTCTGCAATTTGGAGAAATCAGTGGCAATTATTTTTCTCGCAACGAGCCATTAGCCAACTTTCATTGGAAGGAGGTGGAGGGGGAGAGAGAGACAAAAAAAAAATAAAAGAGATCTCAAGGAAGTCGTTCTAGTGCCTGACACGTTTCCTCCCAGGTCTTCGAGCTGCCTGCTCATCCCAGGAATAATTAGGAAGGGAAGGAGCTCCAAAGTGCTTCCAGGAGGCGGATGTGTACGAAGCCGAGTGTTTTTCTGAAGGATTGATCCAACACGTGCGTGCTCGGATCGACAGGATGGGGATTTTGGGGCTCTTCGCGGAGAATTTTGGGTTGGGAGCGGCCTTAAAACCCGTCCAGTTCCACCTTCCGCTATCCCAGGTTGCTCCAAGCCCCACCCAACCCGGTCCTCGGGCACTTCCAAGGATGCGGCATCCAGGATTTTTCCTGGAGCTCCGAATCCTGAGGGTCCAAAAGCTTCTCCAGCGTTTCCCGATGCCCGTGCCCAGGTGCTGAGGGGTTTGGGGAGGGATTTGTGGGGTCAGAAGGGAGGAAAAGGCCGCGCGGGGATGGGTGGGGTGGGTCTCAGGTATCCAGGTGGTGCCCGGCTCTGGAATGCGCCGGCCCCCGCTGGAATTCTGCAGCCGGTGCGGTCTCCCGCCTGCTTTGCTGCTAAATGAAAGGGAGCAAGAGAGGAGAGAAGAAAAGAAGAAAAGAGCGATCCGTGGCGAGATTAAAGGGAAAAGGGACCAAAAAAAATAAAAAAAAACCAACCAAAAAAAGGCGCCCGCTCTTGTCGGATTCCTCGGGGTGAAAAAGCGAATTTCCATAATGCTGGAAGTGCTCATTAAGCGCCGTTAAGTGACAGTCCCCACCCCCGGAGCGCCGCAGGGGGGGCTCCTTCCCCACCAGGAACACCATTCCAGGCTCCCCGGGGTGGGATTTGGGATCAACCAGCGGTGCCAGCGCCACTTGTGGGGCAATCCCGGCACCGTTCCCGGCTGATTTTCCCCCATCCTCCTCCCTGCTCACGCATTGGGGTCAGCAGCCAACGCGATGAGTCCCGAAACTCCCCAAAAACACGTGCAGGGTGACAAAGTCAGAGCCACTGAGCTCTCGCAACGCCTCCTTGCCGCCGGAAAATCCCGGAAAAGATTCCCTCCTCTTCCCTGGGCATCCAGGAGCGGGGCCAGCAGCCCCCCACCCTCGGCACCCAGGGGCTGGTGGGGAGCTGGGCCTGTTCCCAGTTTCCAGTGGCCTCCATCCATTGATATCCATTGATATCCATCGATATCCACCGATATCCATCGATATCCATCCATATCCACCGACATCCATCGATATCCATCAATATCCATCCATATCCATTGATATCCATCCATATCCATTGATATCCATCCATATCCATCCATATCCATCAATATCCATCAATATCCATCGATATCCATCCATATCCATTGATATCCATCCATATCCATCCATATCCATCAATATCCATCAATATCCATCAATATCCATCAATATCCATCCATATCCATTGATATCCATCCATATCCATCCATATCCATCAATATCCATCAATATCCATCGATATCCATCCATATCCATCGATATCCATCCATATCCATTGATATCCATCGATATCCATCGATATCCAAGAATCACACACTGTCCCAGAGACTGTCCGGAGTGGCCGAACGGGGATTGCAGATCCCAAATCTCCACCCTCCCCTCCCGCATCCCTCCCGAGGCCGCATTCCATCCACGCCGCCACTGCTGAGCCCTTCCCATGAATCCCCAAAAGCCTTGGCATAACCCCCCCCAAAAAAAATCCACCCAAAAACCCCATTCAGAAACCTCAAAACCACCAAAATCCCCGAAAAAATCTCATCTGGAAAACCCAAAAACCAACCAAACAAAAAACCCCACTCAGGAACCAAAATCCCCCCCAAACTCCCCCAACTCCCCAAAAAATCCCCCCTGGAACCCCCAAAACCTCCCTGAAATCTCCCCAAACTTCCCCCAAATCCCACCCAGGACCCCATATCTCCCCTTCCCATAAGTCCCCAAAGTCTCCTCGTGCCCAGCCCTGCTGCCACCCCCTGGGCCAGGTGATGGATGGCCAGGGCAACCAAGGGGCGAGCGGAGGTGGGAGACCGAGCCCACCCTTCCCAGGAGGAGCCGCGTGGATGGAGCTCCAGGGTCCTTTTCCCGGGATAATCCTCGGTGATGGATGAGCGCTGCCATCCCCGCCGGCCCTTTCCTATTGACTTTTGGGTTGTTTTTTTTTTTAATAAAAAATCATAACCCCGGCGCAGCGGCCTCGCAAACGCCTGGATCAGCACAGGGGATGGATGAGGAGCGTAAAACATCCTCGGGATAAATATTCCTCTTGGAAAAGGGGCGCCGAGGGCTCCAGGGATGAGGCAGCAGCAAGGAAGGGGTTGGACGTCAGCCCTAAAACCACCCCAAAACGCGCCTGGGTGGTGTCAGGGGGGTGACAGCGTCCCCACAGCCGCAGGACACGGATCCTGCCTTCAGGGGAACTTCCAGAATTAATTCCCAGCTCCTGGAAATCTCCTCTGTCGCTGCCTCTCTCTGCTCCTTTCACCTCCTTTCACCCCAGCACAACCAAATCGCTTCTCACCCCCCCAAAATCACAACCCTGGGGCTGTCAGGGATTTTTGGGGGGTTTCCCTGCTCTCCACGACGCCAATCCCGAGCTCTCCAAAGGATCCAGCTCCCAGAAATTCCAGCTCCTAAAAATCTCCTCTGTCGCTGCCTCTCTCTGCTCCTTGTCACCTCCTTCCACCCCAGCACAACCAAATTGCTTCTCACCCTCCCAAAATCACAACCCTGAGGCTGTGAAGGTTTTTTGAGGGGGTTTCCCTGCTCTCCATGATGCCAATCCCGAGCTCTCCAAAGGATCCAGCTCCCAGAAATTCCAGCTCCTAAAAATCTCCTCTGTCGCTGCCTCTTTTTGCTCCTTTTCACTTCCTTTCACCCCAGCACAACCAAATCGCTTCTCACCCTCCCAAAATCACAACCCTGAGGCTGTCAGGGATTTTTGGGGGGATTTCCCTGCTCTCCACGACGCCAATCCCGGGCTCTCCAAAGGATCCAGCTCCCGGCTCGGTGTGGAGCACATTTTGAGGGCCATAAATTCCGCCTGGGTTACCTGCGGGTGCTTAATCACCGCCCCGTATTTCAGCCGGCGGGTGACTGATCTCCTGTCCGCTTTTAGGAGCTTTTTTCATGTCCTCTTTCGCTCCGATATGGATCCAATATCTCCCGCAGCGGCCAAGGCCGTAAAGATAAAAAACGGGATAATTGAGGCGGGAGTTTTATCGGTGGGAAAATACGGGAGCGCACGGAGCAGCCCTGACAACTGCTGCTGTCGGTGCTGCTGGGAAAAACCCTCCTGCTGCGTTCCAGCCATCCCAAAGCTCCCAAATCCCATGGAGGCAGCGATTTTGGGAGATGCCAGATGAGAGAGGGGGTTCAGGGCAGAGCCGCACCCAAAAAAACGCTGCCGGAGTGAAGGATTTGGGCTGGAAAAACTTCCAGTAAAGGGGAGCAGCCTCTGCTTTCCCGATATATGGGGTGGAAAAACGTCGGATGAAGTGGATCGAGTTCTCCATTCCCATTATTTGGGGTGGAAATGGCGGAGGAGAAAGGGTGAAAATGAGACTTCGAGGAAAGGAGCAATTTGGGCTGGAAAAACTTCCAGTAAAGGGGAGCAACCTCTGCTTTCCTGATATTTGGGGTGGGAAAACGTTGGATGAAGTGGATCGAGTTCGCCATTCCCATTATTTGGGGTGGAAATGGCGGAGGAGAAAGGGTGAAAATGAGACTTCGAGGAAAGGAGCAATTTGGGCTGGAAAAACTTTGGATGAAGTGGATCAAGCTCTCCATTCCCGATATTTGGGGCGGAAATTGTGAAGGAGGAAGGGTGAAAGTGGGACTTTGAGGGAAAGGAGCCTTTGGGGCTGTTTTGACACTGACGGATGTCCCCGGTCCCGTCCCAAGGTCAGGGTTGGAGCATTCCAGGGAAAACTGCACCAGCTGGAACTGCCCCGCTCCAGTTTAGGAGGATTTTGGCTTTTCCCAAGGCCAATCAATCCCACAATCCCACAATTTTGGCTTTTCCCATCAATCCCACACTCCATGAGCCAGGAACAGCCCGGCACGGCACGGAGGGGGCGGGAAGGGAGGGATGGGAGCTGATTTACAAACACGGCGTTTTATGGAAGTGGGAAATGGAGAGGAAACGCCGGGACGGGCTCGGCGCAGAGCAGGAGCTCCAAGGGTATTCGGGATAAAAACCCAATAAATTCCGGGCAGCTCCGTGGAGCTGAGCAGAGCAGAGCGATCCCCTCGCGCTCCTTCCCTGCTCCCATCATTTTGGGAACGGGATCAACGCCCCGCAGCACCCCCGGGATCAAACCCCATCCCCAGGATCCTCCCCTCCTCTCCAAAAATCCAGTAGAAGACCCTCTCCTCCCCTCGCTCATTCCAGCGCCATCCCAGCGCTTTTTCCCGAAGAATTCCCTGCACTTTCCATCCCGAAGAAATGCCAGTTGCTCCCCACACGATCCCAGCTCCATCCCTGAGCGCCGCACGCCCGGCACGGAGCCCTGGAGCTCCGGTGAGCCGCTCCCCGGGTGAGGCGCGGCGCTAATTAAAGCACCCCCGACTCCAGCTCCATTACAATTAACAGACAATTAGCGGCACAAGCTGGCGCGCGGCAGCGACGAGCACGAGCTGGCAGCGAGACAAACTCCCCGTCCCTTTCCCGGCGGGATGGCTTCTCCCGATGCGGCTTTGGAGCTCCTCGGGCCGGGAAATTCCAGCTGCGCTCCCGGCACCAAAGCAGCGCTGGAGCTGCCCCACCACACCCTCCCCTTCTTCCTTTTTATCCCCTTTCCTTCCATTTCTTTCCCTTCCTTTTTGCCCCTTTCCCTTCCCTTCCTTTTTCCCCCTTTCCCTTCCCTTCCTTTTCCCCCTTCCTTTCCCTTTTACCCCTTCCCTTCCATTTCCTTCCCTTCCTTTTTCCCCTTCCCTTCCTTTTTCCCCCTTTACCTTCCCTTCTTTTTCCCCCCTTTCTTTCCCCTCCTTTTCCCCCCTTCCCACAGGAATATTCGGCCCCTTCCAAAATTTCCCCAAATCCCACCCGCCGCCCCTCCCTTCGCACCCAGCTCCATCCTCCTCCTCCCAGGCAGCACAGCTGGGCCTGTGAATGAGCCATAAATTCACCCCGATCCACCCAGCCCTGCTCGTTACCTTCATTAGGGTCTCATTAGGGGCCCACGAGTCCCCCAACACTCCGTGGCGACCCTAATTGGGTGGCCCTGTCCCTGCCCCGTGCTGGGCTCGCCCTCTCTGCGCTGAACCCCAAAACCTTGAGGGGACAGGGAGCCAGAAAGGACCAGGGATGGAGCTGGGGTCACCGTGGGCTGTGTGACATCCCAAATTCCCAGGGGAACGGCAGCTCAGCATCGCCCCTTGTGCTGTCCCGGCAGCCACTCCATGGGGAGAAAGAAGGCACAAAAGCCCTGGGGACAGCCTGGAGAGGGACAGGGACGGGGACGGGGACAGGGACAGGGACGGGGACGGGGACGGGGACAGGGACGGGGACAGGGACAGGGACAGGGACACGGCGCTGCAGAGGCGACGTGGTTGTGGTTGTGTTTGTGTCACACCAGGGGGGAAATAAAAGGAAATAAAAAGCCTCTATAAATGATATCATTTCTCCTGCCAGGCTGGGAATGGGAGCGAGGCGGCTGCAGGTGACAGCCGGAGCCTCTGAAACGCCAAACCAGCCGTGCCGCCGGCGCTGGGGGCACCTCCGTGTCCCCAACCCACAGACCCGCTGCCCTTCGGCCACCCCGGAAGGCTCAGGGCCAGCAAAGGGACCCACTGGGACGGAGCTGAGACTGGCAGTGTCCCTTCTGTCCCCAGTGTCCCCTCTGTCCCGTGTCCCCTTTATCACAGCTGTGCCCACTGTCCCCAGTCCCCTCCAGTCCCCTCTGTCCCCTCCGTCCCCTCTATCCCCACTGTCCCTGTCACCTCCACCATCCCGTTCCCCATCCCAGCAGTGCCAGCAGGAGGCTGCAGGGCACGGATTCGGTGATCGACGGGCTGAGCAGAGCCAAAGGTCCCGGCCTTGTCGCCGTGCCAGCACCAGGAGCATCCCGGAGCACATTTATGGCTCCCATCCCTCCTTTACACATCCCCAAGTGTTCCCTCCGGGCTCATGCAGCTTTTGGAGGGCAATAAATCCCCAGTTCTGCTTGGGGCCATCCCAAACCCCATCCCAAAGCCCATCCGTGCCTCTGGATGTGCAAACCCCCTGAACCCCATCCCAAATCCCACACCCCAGGGCGCTGCACCCTCCCCACGTGAACATCCCAAAACACACCCCCGGGTTTTCCTTGCTCCATCCTCCTTCCCACCGCCACTCCAGAGGAAAAACGGGATCGGCCCCTCTCCCTCCTGTCTCCCGCGGGCTCCCTGAGGAGCAGCCGGCAGATGTTCGCTCGGTGCCAATCTGCGTCCTGCTGGATCCCATAATAATATCAATTATCCCAAGCTTTCATCCACGGAGCTCTGTGTTCCCTGGGAAATAGAGACGGATGGAGCCGCTCCGCCGCCAGCCGGAGGGGCAGGGGGTCCTGGGGACACCGGGCTTGGTGACAGACGGGGAGGTCACGGCAGTGGAAGGGGCAGGGAGAGTCCGGGGCTGGATTTCCTTCGGGAAATGGGAAAACGCTGCGAAACTCATTTCCAGCCTCAGCTGGAGGGGACGCCCTGAGCTCTGCTCTGCGCTGGTGGGTGGGGAAGAGCAGAGATTCCTGGAGACATCCCGGCTTCCAGGTGTGGGATACGTGGCAGATGGGTGCTGGCACCCTCTCGGCAGGGCACTGCCACCGCGTGTCACCCGGCCGGAGCATCCCTGCTCCGGCACCGCTCCCTGGGGCTTCCCTCAGTCGGGAGCAAGGTGGGATGAGGGTGGGCAGCACCCCAAATTTTCCCCTGGAATGCCGGATCTTTCCCAGGGGACTGTGCTGTCCCTCCTTCCCAGGCTGCCCGACAAGAGGAGGGGACCGTTTTTTTTCCACTCCCGTTCCTCTTTTGGCAGCGCTGGAGTCAAGTAGCTCAATTAAGCAATAACTGCCTCTGTACAGCTGCCCACACAGCCTGCGGTAAATAATTAAACGCTGAAATAATCCAGCAGATGGGAAGCAGCATGGAGAGGGATCCGGGAGGAATCCTCCCTCCTGCCCCGCTCATCCCTGGCCCTGCCACAGCGCCGGGACGCCGAGCCACGGAAACATGGGGAAACACCTGGAGGGGAAAATCCCGACTCCCCCTCCCCGAGAAGTAGAACGTGGAAAAACATCATGGAAAATTTCAGCCGAGCCCTGGTATTGATCTGGAGGCGAAGCACATCCCCGAGCCAGCCCGCGGCTCCTCTCGCACATCACGCGCGTTCATCTGCTCCAACGCAGAGCAGGAGCATCACTGGGAGGCCTCATTAGCAGCCGCTGATAGATAAATATTAATTCCAAACCCTCCGGAATGAGGATCCAGCTTGGAGCTGGGTGGGTTTGGCACGGGAGGCTCTCTGGTCCGGCCACCAGCGTCACGCAGCGGCTCTGCCGTGCCAGCAATTCCTGGCGTGGAATCGGCACCATCCATGTGCCACATTCCCTGTCTTTTCCCAGGCAGAGCCGGAGCGAGGGCAGCAAAGGCAGTGAGAGCCTTTCCAAAGGGTGATCCAGCCCCATCCACCTCCCGGGATGGGAAGTGACCCCCAAAATCCCTGTAATGATCCCTAAAATCCCTTCCCGCCGTTCCGAAGGGCCGGCACACGGGGCTGGCTGGGCGGCAGCGGCCGCGGGATGTTGCTCCACGGCCGTCCCGGCTCCCGGCAGGCAGCCGGAGCCTCCTCTCCATATTCACATTTCCATCACATCCTCCTCAGACAGCTCCGCTCCACTCCTCCATCTGCTTAAATGCCACCTCCGAGAGGGATTGGCTCCCAACAGCTTCTCCCCTCGTCGCTCGCTCCCCGTTCTCCTCCTCACGATTTGTGTGCCTCATCCCGGGAATTCGCGAGGGCTTCGGATTTTGTGGGGCCTGGGAGCCAGGCAAAATGTGTCAGCCTGGGGATGGGGCAGGGGATGGGCTCCAAATCTGATTTTTTTCGTGGAAACAGCAGCTTTTTGGGTCCAGAACATCCCAGGAAAGGCTGAGGTGTCCAATTCTAATGTCACCCACTTGGAGACATCCCCGGGGAGGGTCCTGCCGCAGGCTCGCAGCCAGGAGTGATTTATTTTCCGAGTGTGACTTGAATCACAGGTGAGAACAGATTTTCCTGCCAGATCCACCTGCCCGGCACCTGGAGAACCAGATCGGGAAAGTGACCCCCGGAATCAGATTGGGAGAAGGATCCAGGGAATCAGATCAGGAAAGTGACCCCGGGAATCAGGTCGGGAAAACGATCCCGGGAATCAGGTCGGGAAAGTGATCCCGGGAGACGCCTTCTGGATGATGCCTTCCGGATCCTTATCTCCGTTATCAGCTCCCGGCCAATTCCCGAACAGCCCTGAGCTTAATCCCACACTCAGCCCAGCCCCATGGGGCAAAATGCAAGCCTGGGATGAACTGGGATGAGCTGGGATGAACTGGGATGCTCTGGGCGTCCCCCCAGCCTGCCTGGAGGTGCACACTAGCTGCTCAGCATACGCACCATCCACGGACCCGCTGCCACCTCTGACGGCTCCAGCGGCTCCATCCCTCAGCCAAACCCCCTTTTGTCACCTCCCGGCCTCTCCTTTGGGGACCCCCGCGCCTGTCCCCCCTCGCTTTGTGCCGGGAGGGCGCCGGAGGCGGGGGCACAGCGTGGCTGCTGCTGGCAGGGGATGTGACAGGGTGTCACAGCCCCTTCCCCCCCCGGCACACGCTGTCACAGCGCGTTTTTCCCGGGAGCTGCTGAATAATTTGCATCCGCCACGACGCAGCTTCTGGGCCGCGTTTGTCAAAGTCAATCTGCGCCTCGCTGCCTCCGGAGATTCCAACACGGTCCGGGCTCACGGATGGGCACCGGGAGCGCTCCGGAGCTGCCCACGGAGCCGTGCGGGCGCGGCCGGGATGGGCCTGGCACCTCCCGTCCATCCGACCCGCCAGGGGTGCAAAATTCCCGGGAGGAAGGTGGGAAACAGCCACCAGCTTGTGGGTGACACCAGGACAAATCCGTGTGTCCCCTTATCCCTGGGATGAGCTGTGGTGATCCAAAGGGATTGAACACCAGGGCAGGAGCATCACCCCCAATCCAGCATCAGCCCCCAGCTCCCTGAACCCCAGGGATGCAAATTCTTGGGAAGCAGCAAGGAAGGAGCCACCAGCTTGTGGGTGACACAAGGACAAGGTGTCCCCGTCCCCCATGGATGAGGGACACCCCTGGGATGAGCCACGGTGCTCCGAGGGGAATAAACACCGGTGCAGGAGCATCATCCCCAAATTCCGGCATCCTGAACCCCAGGGATGTAAATTGTTGAGAGACAGAAAGGAAGGAGCCACCAGCTTGTGGGTGACACAAGGTCAAGGTGTCCCTTGGGGACATCCCTGGGATGAGCTGTGATGATCCAAGAGGAATAAACACCAGGGCAGGAGCATCACCCCGATTTCAGCCTCAGCCCACGTCTCCTTCAACCCCAAGGATGTAAATTCTTGGGAGCCAGAGGGGAAAGAGCCACCAGCTTGTGGGTGACACCAGGACAAGGTGTCCGTGTGTCCCCTCATCCCTGGGATGAGCTGTGATGATCCAAAGGGATTGAACACCAGGGCGGGAGCATCACCCCCAATCCCAGCATCAGCCCCCATTTCCCTCCACCCCAAGGAAGCAAATTCTCGGGAGCCACGAAGGAAAGATCCACCAGCTTGTGGGTGACACGAGGCCAAGGTGTCTCCTGGGGACATCCCTGGCATGAGCCACAGTGCTCCGAGGGGACTAAACACCAGCCCAGGAGCGTCACCCCGAATTCCAGCCTCAGCCCACGCTGCTGTCACGAGCTGGGGGGGCTCAGCCCTGCCTCGCCCCGTCCCTGTCACGGTGGGAAGGGGCCAGCGGCCGCTCCCGGATATTCCCCCGGTGGCAGCTGTCGATCCTGCGGTAGACTCGCGTTCCCCGGGAGCCTGGCTTTGTTCCCTGCACAAAGGGAGCTGCCAGGGAGCCGTGACAGCAGCGGCACAGAGGGATCGGGGCTGGCTGCGACGTGGGAGGAGGACGGGGTTTGTCACAGCCCTGCCAGGCACGGTGGCACCGGGCTGGGCTGGGAGCACGGATGGAAAGAGGGAAGAGCCAGAGGGGTTCAGCCCCACCAGGGTCATCCCTGCTCCTTGGTGATCCCCCTGAACCCAAAAACGCCCCAAAAGCCGCTTTGTGGGGTGTGTCCGCCCGTGTTCCCCCAGCTCCCTGACCTGGCGAGACGAGGGAATGAGTGTGACAATGGGGACACGTGGGGGTGGTGACAGCGGTGCCACAGCCCCGGTGGGGTGGAGCCAGAGCTTTTCCATCTCTGCCAGGACCCTGCAGGCTCCGTGGCACGGCCAGACCCGGCACCCAGGAGCCGCCAAAGCAGTGGCAGAGGGTGCTGTGACCTCCAGGGCACTGTCACTCCCTTGTCCCGCTCCCCCCAGGGCAGGACACGCTGCCGTCCCCTCCCTCAGCTCCATCCAGCTCCAGTTCCGATCCCCGGGATCCCCTCACTCACCTTCCTGCCAGCCCTCCGAAATCCCAGCCAGCATCTCCCGGGCTTTGCCGTGAGCCGGCCGCATCCAGGCTCTCCATCCACGGCCTCCCCTCCGCTCCCAAACTTCCCAAATCCAGGGGAGTGGGGGCTGTTCTCGCTTCCCTGCGCTATCTATAGTCCCCTCCATACCTCTATATATAGATTCTATATCTCCCAGCTAATCTCTCCGCAATCATAAAGCCATTAAATTAATTAACCGAGGGAAAGAGAGGGAAAGGGCTGGAGGCCCCCGCGGAGGACAGAGGAGCACTTTATTTATCATTTATTTATTTATCCACAGATTCAAGGCGGGTCAGCCCCAGGGGCCATGAATCCAGCAGGAAGGGCTGAGCAATCATCCCGACCTCTGCTTCTCCTGCTGTTCCAGGTGGGGAACGAGGCAGGAGAAGAGCTGGAGGTGCCGGAATCTGCATTCCCACGCTGGATGCAGCGCACGGTCCGGGTGGGAGGGCGGTGCTGAACCCCACACCCATCCCCGTTTTCCCGGCGCCCTGCGGAGCCGGGCGAGAATTCCAGGGGCGGGCAGGGAGGGTGTGAAGTGGTGACGATCCAGGAGCGCTGCCAGGAGCGAGGGAGCTGCAGCCGCCAGCGGGAGCAGCCGCAGGCGCCGGAGATCTGGATGAGCCCCTGGATTGGAGGGAGAGCTCGGCGTGGGCCGATTCCGGCGTGTTTGCAACCAAATCCAACCTCGGCTCGTCTGCTTGGGGTTTGGGGGATGTTGTCAGCCCGAGCTGGGCATCCTTGGAGCTTTTCCAGGGAATCTGGGATAAGTTTGGGGCTGAACGCAGCGGGGGAAGGAGCATCCAGGTGGAGAGATGGAAATGGGGAGAGATGGAAATGGGGAGAGATGGAAAAGGGGAGAGGTGGAAATGGGGAGAGATGGAAATGGGGAGAGGTGGAAAAGGGGAGAGGTGGAAACGTGGAGAGATGGAAATGAGGAGGGATGGAAAAGCTTCAGCTCCACCTCACCCGAGCTGTGGCACCGCTGTCACCACCCCCATGTGTCCCCATTGTCACACTTGTCCCCTCATCTCCACAGGAGCTGGGGGAACATGGACAGGCGCACCCCATGAAGGGGTTTTGGGGCATTTTTGGGTTCGGGGGCTCAGCAAGGAGCAGGGATGAGCCTTTCCAAGACCTCTGGCTCTTCCCTCTTTCCACCTCCCAGCTCAGCCCGGTGCCACCGCGCCTGTGACGAGGTGGAGGGACAGACACCACGGAGCAGCCAGGAATGCCAGCACCGGGAATGCTTCCCTCTGATCCCCCCGGCTGATGGATCGTCTGTCCGCCTGCAATCCCCGGCCGTCACTCAGCCTCTAATCCGCAGCCCTGGCGCATTCTCCTCGCTGACAAGGAGCTGACACGGTTTTCATGGCACTTAATCAGCTCTTTAAATTTAATGCCCCAATCGGCGGCATCGGCGGCGGCCACTCCGCCCCGGCCGGGTGGAGGGCGGCAGGAGGGAGGAAATCCCCGCTGGAATTTCAAGGATGGAGCTGTTTGCAGCAGCCAGCTGCTCCCAAAAAAAAAAAAAAAAAAAATCCCAGCTCGTCCTCCAGCTCTTCCCGTTTTCTCTCCTTCCCGTGGGAACAGCCCAGAAACCAGTCGGGTGTGGTGGAATTCGCCCCACACCGTCCCGGACACAGCCCCACATTCCAAGCCCTTGGATCCCCAGGAGCCCCCCCAGAGTGACCCCGGTGGCACAGGGACCCTGTAGAGGGGTGAATCCTGTGGTGACACCGGACCAGGGGGGTGACAGCAGCCAGGGGTGAGGGGTTGACGGGCAGGGCAGGGAGATTTGCTGGGATCAGGGAAAGAGGAGCACCGGGAATGGGCACAGCAGGGATCGGTGACACCCGGGCACCTCGTGACAGCCAGAGCCGAGCGCTGTGGGAAGGTGGGGATGATGGGCTGTATTCCACCCAAAAAACATGGAAAACAATGGGAATGAAGAGCCAGGGGAGCGTTTGGGGGTGAGCACAGGGACGGGGGTGAGCACAAGGAATGGGCACAGGGAATGGGATGGGCACAGGGAATGGGGTGAGCACAAGGAATGGGATGGGCACAGGGAATGGGATGGGCACAGAGAATGGGATGGGCACAGGGAATGGGGTGAGGACAGGGAATGGGATGGGCACAGGGAACAGGATGAGGAAAGGGAATGGGATGAGGACAGGAGTGAGGATGGGCACAGGGAAAGGGATGGGCACAGGGAATGGGATGGGCACAGGGAATGAATGAGGACAGGGAATGGGACGAGGACAGGGATGCGGATGAACACAGGGATGCAGACGAGGCTGGATCAGCTTCCCAGAGATCTGGGAGCTGCTGGAATGCAGCCAAGGGCTCCCACCGTGCCCAGCCAAGGGCAGTGTGCCCATGTGGGGCACTCAGGGTGGCACCTCCTGGCTCAGCTGGGATTCTTCCTTCCCCAGCACCCTCCTGGGTGCCAAATCCTTCCCGACCCCGGGCTGGCACCTCCCTGCTGCCGCCAGCTCCGCTCTCCACTCTGCAGAGATCCAGGGAATTAAGGGACGAGAGCGCTTTTTCTCCCTTCACCTTTCTTTGTACTCCTATGCTAATGACAACAATGGGAATTAAACCTCTCCCGAGCAGCAGAACAAAGGCCTCTGTTGAGAGGAGACCGGCGTGACCGAGCTGGATTCGCTTCCAGCCCCGCGGCAGCCGGATAAAAAGCCCTGGAGCAGCAGCAGGGATGAGGAACAGCGGGGTGGGGGGCACCGCGCCCCCCTCAAGAGCTGGGGCTCATCACGGGTGCACCGCAGCGCTGTTACCCCTCATCCACGGGAAAAAAACCTTGGGAAGAAACCTCCAGAGCCCTCGGCCAGCTGGCCGGAGCCGGAGCCGGAGCGTGCCGGCACACACGGATGGGCAGCAGCCCCCTCGGGCCCCCCTGCGCCTGCCCCAGCCCTCACATGCCGCGCTCCGTGCGGGAAGGCGATGGCCTGGGATGCTCCAGCCTGCCCTACATTCCTCCTAAATATAGCAGCCAGGTGCTGCCACCTCCCCCGGCTCGGGAGAGGCCGGGTGGTCCCGCCCTGGGATGCTGGGATGCTGCTGGGATGATGCTGGGATACTGGGATGCTGCTGGGATGATGCTGGGATGCTGCTGGGGTGCTGGGATGGTGTTGGGATGCTGCTGGGATGATGCTGGGATGATGCTGGGATGATGCCAGGATGCTGCTGGGATGCTGCTGGGATGGTGCTGGGATGCTGCTGGGATGCTGCTGGGATGATGCTGGGATGCTGGGATGCTGCTGGGATGCTGGGATGATGCTGGGATGATGCTGGGATGGTGCTGGGATGCTGGGATGATGCTGGGATGATGCTGGGATGATGCTGGGATGATGCTGGAATGCTGAGCCCACCATCCCCATCCCTGTGTCACCTCTCCCACTCTGCCTGTGACACCGCGGTGGCCGAGCAGGGACGAGGGGCTGGTGGCACCCTGGGAACACAGCCAAGCATCCAGATGGACCCACTCCTCTCGGGTTTTCCCTCCCCAACACGGGGAGCCATCCCAAAAATAGCCGGGAACAACTTCCAGCACCTCGGTGCTGGCTGGGCTGCACAGGAGGAGGAGGAGGAGGAGGAGGGAAGGCAGCTCTCACCTCCTGCTTCCCAAAATCCCAGGGAACACGGAGGCTGTGCCATGGGAGAAGGGTCATCCCCGGCTCAGCGTGTCCCCAGGTGCCCCCTGTCCCAAAGAGCTGGCGAGGGGACAAGAGGACAGGAGCGTGGCTGGGCGCTGCAGTGGTGCAGAGGATTCCTGGCTGGATTTTGGGATTTTTCCTGCCTGCAGGACATCATTTGCTGTTGGCAGAGCCAGGCCTGGTGCCCAGCCTGGTACCTATTTTCTCCTTGCCTGCTTTGCTCAGGACTCTGCCCCTCCAGCTCTGATGATTCCAATAAAACCCCCCTGCCCTGCAGGGGCCGTGTTGGTGCTGGATCCCAGTTCCCATCCCGGATTTCAGCTCATCCTCTCCCTTTGTCCCTAAATCCCTCAGAGAACAGCCTGTCCCCACTCAGTGCTCGGCTCTGGGCCGCCCCAGGCCCTGAGGGGCTCACAGACCCCATCCCCAGGCAGTCCCTGGTGCTCCCTCTCAGGGGCTCGGCTCCCTCATCCCAGCTTTGCACCACCCGCACAAATCCCGGATCCCCACCAGCTCTCCCCTTCCCCAGCACCGCCTCTACCCCTTCCCAGGATCACGGAACAGCCAGAAATTCTGGAACTCTGAGGTGGAACCTCTAACAGAGCTCCCAGGGCAGAATCCAAGCCCCACTCGGGGCCCCTCCGGGTACCCCCACCCACCTCAGGCACAGCGAGGGGCTCGGGGTGGGTGTGGGACACCCACGCGGGAGCGGCCGGGGCCGCGCTCGGCTCGGCTCAGCTTGGCTCAGCTCGGCTCAGCTTGGCTCGGCTCGGCTCGGCTCGGCTCAGCTCGGCTCGGCTCGGCTCGGCTCGGCTCGGCTCAGCTTGGCTCGGCTCGGCTCAGCTTGGCTCGGCTCGGCTCGGCCCGGCTCGCTTGGGCGGCCATGCGGGGGATAATTGGGCACTTGTGCGTGCGCCGAGGGGCCACTCACGCGTGAACTGTTCGGGTGCTCCCGCACAGCCCCTCCTGCGCCCTGCCCGGGGGCGGCGGGCTCAGTTCCCCGTGGAGACCGGGAATGGGATGAGGCCGCTGCCCGGAGGGGACCGAGGAAGCGGCACCGATGTCGCCGTCACCGCTGTCCCTGTCAGCCCTTCCTCGCTGTCCCTGTCAGCCCTTCCTCGCTCTCAGCCCTTCCTCGCTCTCAGCTTTTCCTCCCTCCTGCGCTCGCTGCCCTTTTGATCTCCGCCTTCTCACCTCTCCCTCACCCCGGGTGCCACGAATGGAGCAGCCTCTCAGCCACCGCCCTCGTTGTCCCCTGGCTGTCCCCAGGCCCTACCCAGGAGCGATTCCCTCCCTCCCACCCCCCCAAAAACCTCCTCTCTGGAACCGCGGCCGTGCACGACCTCCCTCCTCCCTACAGAGCGGCTCATCCCCACGGATTCACCCTCAGGACCTGCCCTGCTCCTGCTCCTCTCCTCTCTGTGTTTTTCTCCCCTTTTTCCCCTCCTCTTGCCGGGGTTCTGCCCCGCGGGGCCCTGATCCCGCTGAGGGACCGCAGCCGCCGCCCTGCAGCAGCCGAATAAAGGCCGCTCTTTTGAAAGCTCCCAAAAGCTCTGGCAGAAAAGCTGACGTTCACCTTGAAAAAGCCATTTGCTGAAGGCCAGAGACGCGATCCCCGCTCGCTCGAGTCAAAAGCTGCTCCGGTAATGGATGTGCAGAAAAAAGCGCCGGCTCGGCAGCCCAGGGCTGGAGAGGGCCCCGAGTCCTCCCTGCCGGCACTGCCAGGGCTCCGAGCTGGCAGCAGGTGCCCCCTGCCCGGCCAGGTGGCCCCATGGATGTGTCCTCCTGGGCATCCTCCTCTGCCTCACGGGATATCGTTCAATGTCTCCACATCACATCCCCGTCACATCCCATAACATCCCATAGTATCCCATAACATCCCCCTCACTGCATCCCCATCCTCCCCATTCTCTCATCTCATTCCCTCGTTAATCTCATCACATTCCCCATCACATCCAGTAACATCCCCCCACCTCATCCCCCATCCCATCCCATCCCATCCCATCCCATCCCATCCCATCCCACCCCATCCCATCCCATCCCATCCCATCCCATCCCATCCCATCCCATCCCATCCCATCCCACCTCTTTTTATCCCCCCATCCCAACTCCATCATTCCCCAAATTCTGGACATTTTCCCGACCCACGTCCCGGCTGCACCCCACGGAACTCGTGGCTCTGACCCCAGCCCCGAGGCCGCCATCATCCTGGAATGCCGAAAGATCCCCCTGGAATTTTCTCAGCCCATCAAAGCCCATCAAGGCTTTGTCCCAGCCCAGTTTAGGTCCCAAAGGAACCACCGGGGGCAATTCCCACCCTTTTTCCCTGGAATGACTCGGCATTTTCAGCTCGACAAGACGCCTTTTAAAAATTGGAAATAATCCATAAATCCAAACATTTCACCGCACAATTGCCTTCCCCCCCCCCCCAAACCGTCCAAACCTCATAAATATGCATTTTCCCATTTTCACTTCCTACAAATCTCTTATTGTTTTTTTGCCGGCTCCGGGAGGCCGCGGTTGGCATCGGGAGTGCGTAATTTATCATTAAAACGTAATTTATAACGCCGAGAGCGGAGCATAATAAAGTCGGGATGAGGTGATGGATGGCCGGGAAGCATGTGTTCAAAGGGAATCGTGTTTACATCCTCGCAGGTTTGCGCCGAAAAAGGGCACGGGATGGTTGGGAAATAATTACCGGCGTGTCGGGAGTTCTTGTGGGATCCTTCCCGCCCGATCCTGCTGCCTCCCGGCCCCGCTGCTCCTGGGAGAGCTCCTGGAAGAGCCGGGGAAAGGGTTGAGGGTGGAATTGCTGGGGTTTGTAGGGTTTTTGTAGGGTGGGGATTTGGTGGGGAAGGGAGAGCGCCCAGGGAAGGGAGAGAATCCAGGGAAGGGAGGGAGAGAATCCAGAAAAAGGGAGAGGAGCCAGGGAAAGTGAGAGAAGCCAGGGAAGGGAGAACATCCAGGGAAGAGAGGGAATCCAGGGAAGGGAGAGAATCCAGGGAAAGAGCAGCCAGGGAAAGCTGAGCGCCCAGGGAAGGTGAGAATCCAGGGAAGAGAGGGCATCCAAGGGAAGGGAGAGCATCCAGGGAAGAGAGAATCCACGGAAGAGAGAGAATCCAGGGAAGAGAGAATCCAGGGAAGGCTGAGCACCGAGGGAGGGTGAGAATCCATGGAAGAAAGAGCATCCAGGGAAGAGAAAGAATCCAGGGAAGGGAGAGAGAATCCAGGGAAGGCTGAGCACCGAGGGAGGGTGAGAATCCATGGAAGAGAGAGGGAGAACCCATCCAGGGAGAGAGAATCCAGGGAAGAGCATCCAGGGAAGGTGAGAACCCAGGGAAGAAAGAGCATCCAGGGAAGGGAGAGCATCCAGGGAAGAAAGAGCATCCAGGGAAGGGAGAGAATCCAGGGAAGGCTGAGCACCGAGGGAGGGTGAGAATCCATGGAAGAGAGAGGGAGAACCCATCCAGGGAGAGAGAATCCATGGAAGAGCATCCAGGGAAGAGACAGAATCCAGGGAAGGGAGAGAATCCAGGGAAGAGAGAGAATCCAGGGAAGGGACAGAATCCAAGCAGGGGAGACCACCCAATGGAAGGAACAACCTCCAAGGAAGGGAGAGAATCCAGGGCAGGGAGAGCATCACAGGAAGGGAAAATAGCCGGGAAAAGGTGAGCTTCCAGGGAAAAGAGAGAATCCAGGGAAAAGAGAGAATCCAGGGAAGAGAGGGGACCCAGGGAAGAGGGAGAATCCAGGGAAAGGGGATGAGCCAGGGAAAGCTGGGAACCCAGGGAAGAGAGGGCACCCTTGGAAGGAAGAGCAGCCAGAGAAGGAGAAGCACTCAGGGAAGGGAGAGCATCCAGGGAAAGTGAACATCCAGGAAAAGGGAAGCGGCCAGGAAAAGGTGAGGGCCCGGGGAAGGGAGGATACCCAGGGAAGGGAGAGCATCCAGAAAAGAGAGAGTATCCAGGGAAAGGTGAACTCCCAGGGAAGGAGAGAGCAGCAGGAGAAGGGACAGCGCCCAGAGAAGGGAGAGCACCCAGGGAAGACGAGCATCCAGGGAAGGATGAGAATCCAGGGAAAATGAGCATTCAGGGAAGGATGAGAATCCATGGAAGGATGAGAATCCAGGGAAGGATGAGAATCCAGGGAAGGATGAGAATCCATGGAAGGATGAGAATCCAGGGAAGGATGAGCACCCATGGAAGGATGAGAACCCAGGGAAAATGAGCATTCACGGAAGGATGAGAATCCATGGAAGGATGAGAATCCAGGGAAGATGAGCACCCATGGAAGGATGAGAACCCAGGGAAAATGAGCATTCACGGAAGGATGAGAATCCATGGAAGGATGAGAATCCAGGGAAGGATGAGAATCCAGGGAAGATGAGCACCCATGGAAGGATGAGAATCCATGGAAGGATGAGAACCCAGGGAAAATGAGCATTCATGGAAGGATGAGAATCCATGGAAGGATGAGAATCCACGGAAGGATGAGAATCCATGGAAGGACGAGAATCCAGGGAAGATGAGCACACAGGGAAGGGAAAACACCCATGGAAGGATGAGAATCCACGGAAGGATGAGAATCCATGGAAGGATGAGAATCCAGGGAAGATGAGCACCCAGGGAAGGGAGAGCACCCAGCCCCCTTCGGCAGCAGCGGATTTGCTTCGCGTGGACAATCCAACACCGACTCCAGCCGGATTCGAGCCCCCTGGGAAGCTCCTCTGAGCCTTTGCAATGCGGACAGGGACGAACCCATCAAAATCCCATTTCCCAGGGGACAGAGCAGCGGATCCGGAGCGTTCCCGGGCAGGAGAGAGCGCGGCGAGCCCGAGCTGTCACCCGGCTGACGGCTCCAGGACGTGGCGGCAGCCACAGCCACGGCTCTTCCCTCCCAGGATGTGGCGGCCAGGGCAGAGCTCAACAGGGCAGAGACAGGCGGGGATGGTCCCCAAAGTGATTTATTGCCAGCATGGAAACCAGGAAAATGGTCCCCAAGTGATTTATTTCCAGCGTGGAAACCAGGAAAATGGTCCTTTATAAATCCCTGGATGCTGCTCCCGCTCCTTGCATCCTCTTCCGTAAAAATTGAATAAACCCCAGGGATGTGGGAGCAGAAGGTGCCAGGTGAGTCCCTCTGCCTCGTCTTCCCTTAATTAAATTTCTTCCTAAAAAGAATTCCTTCCCTAAAAATTGAATAAACCCCAGGGATGTGCGAGCAGAACGTGCCAGGTGAGTCCCTCTGCCTCGTCTTCCCCAAAAATCGAATAAACCCCAGGGATGCAGCAGCAGGATGGGCCCATCCCGGCTGTGCCTCCACCAGGAGGATGCTGCAGCTGGGAGAAATTCAGGAATTCTGCAGAGAAACATTGGCTGGAGCAGGATCCCCAGGGAATGGTCACAGTCCCAAACCTGCCCGAGGTCAGGGTGGGATTTTTGGGGCTGGTTTGGCAGGGCCAGGAGTTGGACTCGATGATCCTTGTGGATCGCTTCCAACTGGGAACATCCAAGAGGATATCCCTGGAAAAAAAAAAACTGGAAGGAGACAGGCACCTGCAGGCAGGGGCATCCCCTGGGCGCTGCCTTTGGATGCAATTCCCGCTCTCCATCCGAGGGGGAGAAGCCCTGCAGGGCCCAGCTGATGCCGGCGGGATCCTGGCGTCATTCCTGAGCCGCCGGGAGCCGAATCCGGCCCATTGTTTTCCATCCGTCTGCCTTCAAATTGCTCCTAAATAACGCAGTTTATCTTTGGCTGATTGAGTCGAGGAATTTTTGCAATTACAGACAAACAAGGACATTCAGCGGCCCATGTTATTTGCATTTTTAAGGACCGAGGATTTTTAATTTTTTTTTCTCTCTCCCTCTCCACGGATTTTAGCCAACGGTTTTTCTCATTGGGGCAGATTTCAAACCTTCCCCACGTGGATTTTGGCTCCTCTCCCTGGGATCCCAAAACTACTCGAGCCTGTGCTGCCCCTCCAGCCCATCCCAGGAGTCCTCAAGCAGCTGGGGAAGCAAATTTCATCCCGAACGCTGCTTTTTTGGGCTGTTTTCCCCCATTTTTCCAGCTGCAAACCTCATCCAGGAGGGAACAGGGCAGCCCCAGAGCATCTCTGGGGCCGGCACTGGTGGAACTGGTCCCAGTTTCCCTCTCGGCCGCACCACGTGCACTCAGCCGGGGGTCAGCGGCTTTCATTCCTTCTTTTATTCCCTTTTTTACTCCCCCGGCTGCTCCATTAGGCCGGGCTGCCTCCTCCAGGCCCCTTTTTCTGCTCTAATTCCCTCCGCCCGCGGCGCTTCCCCCCCCTCGGCAGGCGCCGCCCGATCATCGATCACCTTGTCAAAACTTCACCGGGCTGGGGCGGCGAGGAAGAGGAGCTGGAGAGGTGGGAGAGGAGCTGGAGAGGAGCTGGAGAGGAGCTGGAGAGGTTTAATTACTCCCTGGAATGGCTGCCGGGGGTCCCAGGGCTGTATAAATGATTCATTCCAGCCCGGCTGCGTGCGAGGAGCAGAAGCCGCCGCTAATGCACTGAGTGCTCTCCCCTCTAAATACCTGCTCGGAGCCCTCCGGGAGCGGGGAAAAAGCGGGGAAAACGCCTAAAACGGACCCGGCCCTGCCCTAATTCCGAGTTTTTGTGAGTTCAGGAAGCTCCCAGCCCACCCAGATCCCACGGGAAGCGCCCGGGTGCTGATTCTCCCGCGAGGAATCCGCCGCAGGCACGCGATGCTTCGATCGCCGCGTGTTCTCTCCCTCCGCTTTGGGTCGATCCCTGGGAAGGCCGGATTGGGAAAAAGGAACGGAATTCCCGGATTTTCGCGACAGGGATGAGCCAGGGCCTGCCCAAAGTGGTGTTTGGTGGTGTCACCAACAGCGTGGCCGTGCCCGAGCAGGGATGAGGGGGGCACAGGGAAGAGATTCTCCGGACATCCCAATCCTTATGGTGCCAGGGAGGGGTTGGCGACAGCCCCGCTGCCACCTGGGCTCTCACACCCTGTCCCCAGTGTGCCGTGAGTGCCCGGTGCCTCCCAAAGCTGTAGCTCACCTTTTATCCTTTTTATTTTCCTTTTATCCCCTTTATTTTCATTTTATCCCCTTTATTTTCATTTTATCCCGGGTTTAGCCGGTTGTCTCTGCTCCTAAGCGCGATTAATTCCCGGTCGGGACACCAGAAGGGAAGAAGGGCTCAGTGTCACCTCCTCCTGCCACCTCCCAAACATCAAAACCACCGGAATTTTGCCCCCCACGGCATCGCTCCCTCCTTCAAAGCTCCCGAAAGGAGCCGCTCCAGCATCTCCTGCTAATTCCAGCTCTCTTGTTAATTCCAGCTCTCGCTAACGAAGCGCTCCTGGAAGTTCACAATCCCATGGATTCGTGTGGCGATGGAAGAAGGACCTAATTAAAAAGGGGGAATGAGGACGACGTGGTAAAATCGTTCAATTAAGTTGCTCTCATTACGGTTAATATTCCAGGGCAACTTCGGGGCTTTTTTTTTTCTCTTTCCAATATTTCACTCCAGGTTTGCAGCTGGCGCTCCGTGGATCCTCGGGAAAGGATGAGGGGAGGAGGAAAACGGGATTTAATTAAACATCCACCTCTTAACTCGTGCGACATTTCGGAGCAGCACCGGTCGGGGACAGCGGGCACCGCTCACGTCCCCGCCGGTGCCACCGCTGTCCCCACACCTGGCAGCTGGCGGCGGCAGCGAGGGAACAAAGCCGCGGCGATGTTTTGATCCAATTAAGCCTAATTTATTTCATGCTCATCAGCGCTTCCCCGCCGGGGGGGGATTCGCAGTTTCGCCGGGAATGTGCGAGCTCCGCTGGGAGATCCCAGCAGGAATCTTTTCCCCTTCCCAGCTCTCCATCGCCATCTGTCCCCCAGGGGTGCGGGAATCTCCCGGCTGCTTTTCTCCGGGCGAACCCGCGGAAATTCGCACCCCATCAGCAAAGGCGCTCGGGGCGTTTGGGTTTTAGATCCTGGGGAGTAAAACCCAGGCGGGGATTTTTCCCCTCGTGAGAATCTTCCCTTTTCCATGGAGCTGGAGAGGGAAAACCTCTCCTGGAGGAGCTGGGGATGGATTTTTCCCGGGGGTGAATAAAAGAATAATCCACGGAGGAGATTCGGGTGCCTGTTCCCTCCTTCTCCCCTCGTGCCTCGCATCCGAGGAGGGTAAACAGATGTTGTTTTCCTCGCGGAGGCTTTAAATTTACGGCCGTGCCCTCGCTCGGAGGGAAAAACAAGCGGGAGAAGGTCGGGAAGAGGAAGAGGAGGGAGAAATGGGGCGGTCTCCACGGAATCATCGGATCTCATTCCCAGGGAGCGCAGCAGCCACGGGGAATTGGGGTGAAACCCCAGGGATGGGCTGAGCCTGGGGGTTTGAGAGGCCGGGAGCAGCTTCCAGCCCCAAATCCTGCCGGAATCAGCCAGGGAGAAACCAGCTAGAGGGAGACAGGGGAAGTTGTGGGGGTGATGGGAATCCCTGGCTGATCCCGGCAGGATTTGGGGCTGGACGCTGATCCCGGGGGCCTCAATGAGCCCCAGTGCAGCTTCCAGCCCTAAATCCTCCCGGGATCAGCCAGGGATTCCCATTAACCCCACAACTTCTTCTGCTCCCCATTGGCTTCTCCCTGGCTGATCCCAGCAGGATTTGGGGCTGGACGCTGCACCAGGCCTCGTTCAGACCCCCGGGATCAGCGTCCAGCCCCAAATCCTTCTGGGATCAGCCAGGGAGAGCCAGCGGGGTCGGGGGAAGTTGTGGGGCATCGCTGGCTCCGTTTCCCACCCCCGGGGAATGGGGATTTCAGGGCGTGTTTGATCCCTCGCCTGTGGCAGAGATTCCTTTGATGCAGGAGAAGCTCCAAAGCGCTTTAATGCAGAAAATGGAGTTAAGGAAGGAAGTGAAAAATCCCCTCTGTGTGCTCTGCTCGGGGCTGTGAGGGGCTCCCCAAAATCCTCCCCTCATCTCCGGCGGCTCCGGCATCGGGAGAGCCGCTTTATCCCAAATCTCCTGATCTGAAGGGATCCCGAAGGACGGGGCCTCCTGCATCCCATCACCTTGGCCAGAGGGGACTGGAGGGATGAGCAGGAAGTGCCTCAGCCATGCAGGGACCCCCCAAAAACCCCCTTTGGCCTCTCCTCATCCCCGGCGGCTGCGGCGTCGGGAGAGCCCCTTTATCCCAAATCTCCTGATCCAACGGGATCTCGAAGGATGGGGCCTCTGGCGTCAGGGGACAGCAGGGACACCCAGGTGCTGAGCACAAAGCACCTCAACCACCCTGGGACTCCCCAAAAAACCCCCTTGCCCTGTCTCCAACCCCAACAGCTTTCAAAACAACCACTTTGCCCCTTAAACCCCCAAAACCCCCCCAAAACCGCCTTCCCCAACCGCCTCCTCCCCCTTTCATCTTCCCCTCGGCTGAACTTTCCTTCCTCTAATCAAGGCCCGCTATTAATGATGCATAAAATTACCCTTGATTAAAAGAACCTTTTCCAGCGGCGGCGGCAGGCGCGGGGGGAATCAGGCGGGTGAGGAGCGGGGTGAGGAGCGGGGTGAGGAGCCCCCGCCCCGGGCACCCCCGGAGGGGAGGGCAGAGGCTCTTTTGGGTTCTTTAGGGACCGATGGCTCCGCTCTGAATCCTCCCCTTTTCCTGGCCGGCCTTAATTAAGGGATCAGCGAGAGCATCCCAAAGCTCAGGGACAGCGGGGACGGAGCTCGGAGCTGTTTGCGTCCCCTCTGCCCCCGCCTCGGAGGGGACACGAGGGTGTCACCACCCGTCCCTTTAGGGAAATCATCCCTTTTTTCTTAAAAAAACCCGGAGCTTTCGGTGCGTTTTGCGGAGTTTGAAGTCGGTAAACGGCGCGGTGATGAATGGGAGGTGGCAGCGGGAAGGAAAACGCGGCGGATCAAAGGCGCTGTGATCTGCGTGGCAGCGAGGAGCGGGCGGTAATCGCTGCCACGAGCTCGGGGCGGGGGCTGGCAGTGCCAGGAGAGCTTCCAGAGCGGGAATTTTGGGATGCAGAGCACGGATGGGAGGGTCACGGTGCGGTCTCAGCCCCCCAAAATCCACCCGGAGAGCCAGATGGGCGACCCTGGCTCAGGGGGAGCGGCCACACCTGAGCAGGGAAAAGCAAATTTAATCCCAAATGTCGCTTTTTTGGGGATGTTTTCCCCCTCTTTCCAGCTGCAGGGAAGGCAAACTGCATCCAGGAGGGAACAGGGGCATTTTTGGGGCATCTGTGGGGGATCCTGGATCCTGGCACAGCTGATTCCAGACCCCTTGGAGCAAGGAGAGGCTGAGAAGTGCCCGGGCATCCCGAAATCTTGGATCTTTACTCCTCATCCCCGCACCATCACCCCTGTGCCGAGTCCCTGCCCTCAGCAGGGCCACCGGGAGGGTATTTGTGGGATTCATGGGAATAAAACCACTTCCAGAGGGGCTCTCCAAGCTCTGTGAAGGAGGACGGAGCCTCTTCCAGCCCCTCCCAGCCCCGCGTGGGGAGCGCACGGTTGAAACCCAGCTTGGCCAAAACATCCCCGGGGGCGAGGAGAGGCGCAGGGAAAATGCGGGAATGCGGGAATTCGGGCCCAGGAAGATGCAGGGATGCGAGGGAAGGACGGGGAAAGCGGCGGAAAACCCTAGGGGTTGGTGGTTTTTTTTTTTTTTGGGCTCCGAAATCGCGGCCGCCTCCTTTAGCGCTGCTTTTATCAGCTCCTGCCGCAGCCCGCGGGCCTCGGCGGGTGGAGGGAAGATTATCCCGAGCTGTGGGAGGGGATTAGGGATTCCAGGCCGGGAAAAAACGTGGCTCCAGGCTCCCGGGAAAGGCCTGAGAGGCGGGGATGGAGGGATGAGGTGCTGGGAGAGGCGAGGTTGGAGCTGCCGCCCCCAGCGTCCCCCCGGGCACGTCCAGGGAGAGCCGATCTCGGGATCAAAGGGATTTTCCACACTCCCGCCACGCCACAAGGACGTGAAAAAAAATCCCCTGAGGCTTTCCCGGCTCCCTCTCCAGCCTCTTTTCCTCGAGGATATTTTCTATTCCCGCTTTTCTGCGGTGTCCCCGAGGCTTTCGGAGGGCACAGCCCCAACACCTCAAACCCTTCAGCCCGGGCTCCCTCCCAGCCCTGCCCTATCCCCGTTCCCGCTGCAAATCCCGGTTTTCCTGCCCCATTCCCTTCCTTTCTCCAGGATCTGGGCCCTCTCTCTCTCCAGGGCGCTGCTGCTGCCCGACAATTCCTGGGAATGCGGCAACGCCCCGACCCCACGGAGCCACCGCAATCCACGCATCCAACCCCAAATCCCGCATTTTTTTCCCCCCAAAACCACCCGAGGGATGGGAAGAGGGACGGGTGGAGCACGGGAGAAGCCACAGGGCTTCAACCCACGCGTGTCCCTCCCCCCTCTCCCGAGGGTTTCACCGCCTGGGGAAGGATTTAGGATAATCCAGGGAGAAAAATGAAAGGCGCGGCCCCGCAGGACGGAGGAGCTGTCTGGGGCAGGAATAATTGTTATTATCTCCATTAAGCACCGCGGCTGTCAGGCGGGGATTAATTTCCAGGCGGCGAGAGACGAGAATTCCCCCATTTTTCAGGGAAAATCCGCTCCGCGCGAAGAGGCCGGAGAAAAATCGCTCCGGCCTTGATTAAAAAACGAGCCCCGTTTTATTAAAACTAATTCTAATTTATCTCTCCCCTCCCGCCGGCTTTCCTGGCAGGAATCCCGGTTTCCCGGAGATCCAGGGATCCGCTGCTGGGCTCGTGCCGGGGTTCCCGGGCTCGGGGCATCCCCGAGCGGCTCCAAAATTTGGGATCAGGCTCTGGAGATCCAGGTTTTCCCTGTTGAGCCCCTAATTCCCTTTTCCAGACCAAAAGCCAGGCCCTGCTCCCACCCCTCGTGGGAGGTGCAGGCAGCGATGGTGAAATTAAAAATAAGCGGGGAATATTAAAAATATTCCGGTCTGGGAGGGGTCTGGGAAAAGCAGGAAAAGCGGGAAAAGCGGGAAAAGCGGGAACAAGGCTCAGCTCTGCGGTCAGTCCGTTTGTCCGGCTGCAAAACCAGGATCCGGCCCCTCGCCAAGGAGAAAAATCAATTAGCTGCTAATGAGGCGACGGCCTCGGGGTGATAAAAAAGCTTTCCAGGGGCTGGAAGTGCTGGCGAAACCCAGGAATTCCCATCCCAGCCGTGAAACGGGGGAGATTTTCCGGTTTGATCAGCGCTGTTGCTCAGCTCATTAAGTTTATTAATTATTCGATTCCCCCCCTCCTCCCTCCCCAGCCTGGGCGGGTGGAGCTGGAGCATCCCGGGTTTGTTTTAACCAATATTCCATTTTCTCCCGGCAAATCAAAGGAGGGGTTTTTTTAGGAATCCACCGGGATCAAAACCGTGCTGCGAAATGAGTATTTTTAATATTTTTTTTTCCCCCCGGCTTTCCAAAAATAGATCTAATGGCCAAAAAAAAAAAAAAATAAGATAATAAAATAAAAAGTCAGGGATTGGAAGCGAACGTTTGGCTTTGAGGTTTCAGGGCTGGGTTTTATTCTCCTTTCATTGCTGTGGCAGCAGCGAGTCCCCGTCCTGCCGGTGCCCTTCTAATAATATTCCATTGTAACACTTAAAACATTCCACGGTTTTATTTTTTTTTTCCCTTTTAAAGCCGGCGAGTTTCTGCTGCATATTCCCAGATATCAGCTCTCCCTTTCGGGCTGCGATAGACCCAATTTCAGAAATTGTAATGATAATGACAAAAAAAAAGAGAATAAAGACGGAAAAAAAAAAAAACCAAACCCAAAAGAGCCTCTGGAAAATCCGACTTCTGGGATTTCTCCCGTCTCCTCTCCCAGCATGGATTTACAAATCCCAAAAAAAAAATCTCACTTTTGATGGGGATGGGCTCCAGGGTGGGTTTGATGCCAAAATCCGCGGCAGATCCCGTAAAACCTCGGTTTTGGCCCCAAAATGAAGGAGGTGCCTTCCCTCAGCGGCCCTGGTGGTGCAGCCGGGCTGGGAAATTGGGATCCAGGCTCTGGAATGGGGAAAAGTGCTGGGAAATTGGGATCCAGGCTCTGGAATGGGGAAAAATGCTGGGAAATTGGGATCCAGGCTCTGGAATGGGGAAAAGTGCTGGGAAATTGGGATCCAGGCTCTGGAATGGGGAAAAATGCTGGGAAATTGGGATCCAGGCTCTGGGATGGGGGAAAAGTGCTGGGAAATTGGGATCCAGGCTCTGGAATGGAGAAAAACTCCGGGAAATTGGGATCCAGACACTGGAATGGAGCGAAGGGGGCACCAAGGGGAGTCCAGAGGGATGGGGCAGCTGTGGGAAAGGCTGGGAGAGTTGGGAATGTTCAGCTGGAGAGGGAAAGCTTCAGAGCGACCTAATTGTGACCTTCCAGGACCTGCAGGAGCTCCAAGAAATGGATACAGGCTTCGGACAAGGGCCTGGAATTCCAGGGCGAGTGGGAATGGCTTCCCGGTGCCTTTTAGGGCAGGGATAGACGGGATATCGGGATGAAATCCTTCCCTGTGAGGGCGGGGAGGGCCTGGAACGGATTTCCCACCCCTGGAAGTGTCCAAGGCCACCTTGGAGCAGCCTGGGATTGGGAAAGGCGTCCCCGCCCGCGGCGGGGATGGAACGGGATGAGCTTTACGTCTCTCCCAACCCAAACCATTCCAAGATTCCAGGACCTCCGGCTCGTGCCCGCACTCAGCCCCTTCCTGAATCGTTTCCCTGCGTCTTTTCCCGGTTGTCAATCGCTCCCTCCCTCCCCCGCTCCCGCCGCAGCTGCCGGCTCTGCCATTGACTTTTAATGCGGAGCGTGAGGGATCCGTGAGTTTGTTTTCCTCGCTCCTGATGGATCTTTAATTGGCCGGCGCCTGCCGGGGTGGCGGGGCCGTTCCGCAGGAATCCGACGCAGACGGGATTTCGCGTTCCTCGGCTCCCCGCTCGGCCGCTGCCAAATATTCGGAATAAATGAGCGCGGTTGCGTCAATGGAGAGCAGCGTGAGGCTCGCAGGTGCGCTCGCAGCTTCTGCCACAGCCCGGACACGGCGGGATGAGCCCGAACTCGGTCCGGGAAAAGCTGGGAAAGGGGGGGATTTGTCGGGAGCATCGCCGGGGAAGGGCGGCTCGAGAACGCCGTGCACTAATGGGCCGCAATGCAGGCGCTAATCAGGAGGCTGCGGCTCCCATCTCCCACCTCCCACCTCCCATCCCGGGATTTAACCCTCCGCAGCCTCTCCCGGGTGGATGGAGTCTCCCCCATCCATCAGAGCCCCCAAATCCCGCGGTTGGAATGTTGGCGGCACCTCCCGCGCCCCTCAATGGATCCCCCAAACCCCCCGTGCCAGGCGCGTCCTCCCCGTAGGGATGCCCAGGGCTGGGTGATTGACAGCTGTCACTCAAAGCCGTCTCTGGCCGCGTCTTCCCGGCGGATGAATATTCATGGGATGCTTTCCGTGGAGCCTTCTGCGGGTTTTCTCCATTAACTATTCATGGAACACCAGGCAAAATGCAAATTCCAGCGGGTCTGGCCCGGGAATCAGCTCCTCCAGGCCTGGCATCGGCCACCCTGATCCTCCTGGGCCGTGCCAGCTGCAGAAAGGGCTGGAAAAGGCAGGAAAACATGGATCTCTCCCTTCCTCTTCCCGCGTTCCCGGGGCACTGGGGGCAGCCAGGGGCACCAGGGCAGCCACGGTGTGACCTTGGGTGGCCACTGCCACCATCCCGTGTGTCCATGACCCTCATCCCGCCTGGAATGTCCCTGGAACATCCCAGAGCCGGCTGTGCCACCGGGATGTGCCCCCGTGGGTGGGGAAACTGAGGCACGGAGCGGGCCAGGGCCAGCCTGGCGCTGTCAGGAGGGACAGCAGGGGACAGGGAGGCGGCACTGCCGGGTCTGGCTGTCGGTGGCGCTCGGCGCTGGCACCTCTTCACCATCACTGAGTGGCTGAGCTAATTAAACCGCTCTTAATGAGCCACTCATTAGCCAGGGCCATCAAAGCCGGCCCTGGCTCTGCCCGGGACACCCGCGGGGCTGCGGGATTTTCCCAGCTGGAGCAGAGCAGGAGAGGCTCTTCCACGAGCTCGGGTGGCTCCCGGACAGGAGGGACGATCCCAAAGGGAGCCCCGGGAAGGTCACTTGGGGGGTGGCACCGCCCCGCGCTGTCCCCTCGGCCCCGGGGATGTTCCTCCCGCCGTGGGCATCTCCTGCCTGCCCCAGCCTGAGCTCCCAGGGCTCCATCCCGAATCCAGATCCCAAATTTGAACCCTTCAGGGCTTCATCCCGAATCCAGCACCACAGCCTGAGTCTCCAGGGCTTCATTCCAGATCCAGATCCCAAATTTGAACCCCTCAGGGCTTCATCCCGGATCCAGATCCCAAATTTGAACCCCTCAGGGCTTCATCCCGAATCCAGATCCCAAATTTGAACCCCTCAGGGCTTCATCCCGAATCCAACACCACAACCTGAGTCTCCAGGGCTTCATCCCGGATCCAACACCACAACCTGAGTCTCCAGGGCTTCATCCCAAATCCAGGACTCCAGACTGAGCTCTCCAAGGCTTCATTCCTATTCCTGCATCACAACCTGATTCCTCCAGGGCTTCATCCCGAATCCAGCTCCCCATCCTGATCCCCCCAGGCTTCATCCCTAATCCTGCACCGTAATTTGAGTCCCCCAGTTTTCATTCCTAATCCAGCGCCCCATCCTGATTCCCCCAGGGCTCCATCCCCATCCCCGCCTGAACCCTTCGCGCATTCCCGCTCTGGAATGTCCCAAAGGAACCGGGCCTTGGCGAATCCCTGCCGGCCCCGGGACCCCCATCCTGAGGGGGCACAGGGGGGGTTGGAGCAGAGGCCGGAGGAAGAGGAGGAGGAGGAAGAGGAGGAGGAGGAGGAGGAGGAGGAGGCATCCCGGCTCTTTCCCACGCTCACTCCTCCCCGCTCGCACTTCCCAGTTCACCTTTCCCGGCACGTTTGATCCCGGAGGAGCCTTGGACCGACGCCGCTCCCTCCTCCTCCTCCTCCCACCTCCCTCCCGGCTTTTCTCAGTTTAAACACACGGACGCATGAAAAATAAATGTTGCTCAGGAAAGACAGCGGCAGAGGGCTGGGAAGCAATTAGCATCCAAAGAGGCGTAATTAGTGCTCAGAATGCGAGCGGCGGCGAAGAAATAAAGCAGCGCTCGGATGCAATCAGGGTCGTGCCTGAATTACAAACCGTTAACGGAATCGCTAATTAAGCACAGGGTGTGAATCACGGCTTATTAAGGGCTCAGCGCGGGCTCTGCCAGCCGGGACCGTGGTGGGACAGAGGGACCGTGGCGGGACAAGGGACAGCGGTGGGATGGAGGGACAATGATGGGACAAGGGAATCTGGTGGGACAAGGGACAGTGGTGGGGTGGAGGGACAATGGTGGGATGGAGGGACAGTGGTGGGAGAGACGGACTCTGGTGGGACAGAAGGACAATGATGGGATGAGGGGACCATGGTGGGATGGAAGGAAAATGATGGGACAAGGGAATCTGGTGGGACAGAAGGACAATGATGGGATGAGGGGATCACGGTGGGATGGAGGGAAAAGGATGGGACAAAGGACCATGGTGGGACAGAGGGAATGCGGTGGGACAAGGGACTCTGGTGGGACAAGAGACCACGGCAGGACAAGGGAATGTGGTGGGATGGAGGGACAACGGTGGGACAAGGGAATCTGGTGGGACAGAGGGACAATGATGGGACAAGGGACCAGGTGGGATGAGGGGACCGTGGTGGGACAAAGCACCACAGTGGGATGGAGGGACAATGGTGGCACAAGGGACCCTGGTGGGACAGAGGGTCTGTGATGGGACAGAGGGGCTGTGTGACATCCCTGGTGGCATGGCATGATCCTCAGTGCCACGCCGTGACCCTCGGTGGCACGGTGCCATCCTTGGTGTCACGGTGCCATCCTCGGTGGCACAGTGTGACCCTCAGTGGCACAGTGATCCTCGGTGACATGCTGTGACCCTCAGTGGCACGGTGCCATCCTCAGCGTGCTGTGGTCCCCAGCGCCATCCTCGGTGCCCTCCTTGGTGGCACAGAGCAATCCCTGATGACACACCGGGATTCCCAGTGGCACAGGATCCTCCTGGAACGCCTCCATTCCCTGCATCCCGTATCCCTATTCCCTGTATCCCCAAATCCCTGTGTCCTGTATCCCACATCCCCATTCTCTGTATCCCTGTATCCCCAAATCCTGCAGCCTGCATTCCTGTGTCCTGCATCCCTCATTCCCATTCCCTGCATCTCTATATCCCCAAATCCTTGTGTCCTGTATCCCCGTGTCCCCATATCCTTGCAGCCTGCATCCCATATTCCCATTCACTGAATCCCTGTAACCCCATATCCTGGCAGCCTTCATTCCTGTGTCCTGTGTCCCACATCCCTATTCCCTGCATCCCTGTATCCCCAAATCCCTGTGTCCTGCATCCCTGTGTCCCCAAATCCTTGCGGCCCGCAATCCTGTCCTGCAATCCTGACTCCCCACAACCCTGTGCCCCGCATCCCTGTGTTCCCGCATCCCCCATCCCATTCCCTGCACCCTCACCCCCCATCTCTCCAGTTCCCAGCCCAGTTCCCATCCCAGTTCCCGTCCCAGTTCCCATCCCAGTTCCCGTCCCAGTTCCCGTCCCAGTTCCCAGCCCCGCCCGGAGCAGGGAGCGCCCAGAGCCCGATCCAGGGATGGGAATGGGGATGGGATTCATTAATTATTCCCGGTTTATCCAACCCAGACACGTCGCTCCAAAGGCCCGACGAGCTTTGCCCAGGGGTGCAGCTGCCCTTGGCCGCCTCCTCTTCGCTTCCCACCCTTTCCCTTTTACTCCAGGATCGTTTTCATCTCCACCTTTTCCCCTTTCCCGTTCTCCCCAGAGCTCCAGCACCGTCTCTGTGTGTCCTTGCCAAGCTCCCCGAATCCCTCCGGCTTTTCCACCTCCCCGAATCCCTGCTGAGCTTCCAGGGATTCATGGCTCCATCCCCGCGGGCTCCCCGAGGACTGGGATCCCCCAGCTTTTCCCGGGAAGGTGAGGAGCAGCTCCGGGTCTCCAGGCCGGCGAGCTGGGAGCAGGGATGAAAGGGAAGCGGCTGCGCTTGAAGCCCGGCACCGGGAAAGGTCCTGGGAGCACCGCGGCGATCAAAGGGAGCCTCATCTATTTTAATGAGGCTCCTCCGAGCATTCCAGAGGGTTTGGAGAAGGGAAGGGGCTTTCCGGAGATCAAAGCCCTGCGCCAGAGCATCGGAGGAGCTGAGGGGGCTGGGAGAGGGAGAGGAAGGAGGGGAGGAAAGGAGAGAGGGCTGGGAATAAAAAGATGGAGAGGCCGGAGACGCGGCTCCCAGGGATCCGTTTGGAGCTTCCCGATTCCTGGGCAGGAGCTGAGCACCGGGGAGGTGCAGCCGAGGGCGCCAGAGCGGCCAAGGAACATCCCTGTCACCACACTGGGTCCCACTGCCACATCCTGCCACTCCCAAATCCGGGAATAGAGGGCTCAGGATGGGCAGGAAGGGACCGACAAGGACACGGGCAGATGTCCCCACTTGTCCCGCAAAAAGCCACCGGGATGATCCCGGGAAGGGACAACCAAAAGTCTCCCCTGCCCATCAGTGCTTCCCTCTTGGCGCATCCCACAAATCCCTAAGATCCAGCACCGAATCCCGGCTCATGTGGGACACCAAAGCCAAGAGCACGGCCTTGGGAATGCTCCCCAGGCCGGGAATTCTCCACCAGCGGGAAAAAATCCAGCGGGAACAAGAGCAAACGTGGAGCTCCCGGGGAGAATCCGGGAGCAAACGAAGACGTGCGGCTCCGGAGCCGTTATCCCTGCTCGGCTCCTCCGCGGACCCTTCGGAGATGAAAACCCTCTTTTCTTTTATGAAGGATTTATCAAGTTTAGTTTGAAATCACCGAGGAAGATTCCCTGTTTGGATAAGCCTCTGGCTTGTGCTGGATTAACGTCCCAAGCCGGGAACTGGCGGATGCTTGGGAACATCATAATGAGGAACTGCAAACAGAGCCATGAGGAGAAGTGATCCCACTGCTTCTCCAGGGCCAGAAATCCCGGGATGACGCCTGGCAGGGAAGCCTGGAGGTCTGGCTGCCCCTTGGGTGCTGCCACGAGCTCTGGGATGCAGGAAAATCCCAGGGATTGCTGGAGTGACGGAGATTCCTTAGGCTCTTTTCACTTTGAGACTTTATTTTTATTTCCAGAGGAGGGAAAATGGGGATGAATCCCAGCAGTGCTGCAGGGCAGACACCTGGAGCTGCAGCAGCTCCACAGCCACGCTTCCCGGCCAAGGATTGTCATGGAATAAAGCAATTCCCAGCTGGTGATCCCTCAGGCTTTCCTGGGAATGGCTCCGCAGCCGCTCAATCCAGCAGGGAGGGATTAAGGAATCAACACCCCCCCAGGGGTGGGAAATGCTGGAGAGGGGCTGGGACCGTGTGGAAAAGGGGATGCCCCACACGGGGATGCTGCTCCCGGTCCCCAAATCTGGTGTGTCCGTGCACGGGAATATCCCAGGGAATCTCTGGGAATTCCAGAGCTTCCTCATAGAACCATGGAATGGTTTGGGTTGGAAGGGAATTTAAAGAGCATCTCATTCCATGGGCAGGGACACCTCCCACTGTCCCGGGGTGCTCCAGCCTGGCCTGGGACACTTCCAGAGATCCAGGGACAGCCACAGCCTCTCTGGGAATTCCATCCCAGCCCCTCCCCACCCTCACAGGGAGGAATTCCTTCCCAAAATCCCATCCATCCCTGCCCTCTGGCACTGGGAAGCCATTCCCTCTCCCTCCATCCCTTATCCCAAATCCCTCTCCAGCTCTCCTGGAACCCCTTTAGGCTCTGAGCTCTCCCTGGATCCTTCCCTTCTCCACGTGAACATTCCCACCTCTCCCAGCCTGGCTCCAGAGCAGCTCCATCTCCCGGAGCGTCTCCACATCTTCCTCTGGATTCGCTCCAGCAATTCCACACCCTCCTCATCCCAGGGAGGAGCCAGAAGGACCCTCAAATTCCAGGGCTGTGCCCATCACCCCTGGAGGTGCCTCCTGCTCCTCCTGCCAGCTCCGCCACCCTCATTCCGCTCCCGCTGCCCGCGGGATCCCGGAATCAGCGGCTGCCCGCGGATCCTGGAAAAATTAATCCTAATTGCTGCCAGCGAGGCACGGCGCACTTGTAACTGCGGGCCGTTAATTAGGGCGCTGTAATTGGATACAGCGCTCCCTGTAAATCCAATTACCTGGGGCTGGAGCCGTGCCAGGGCACCGGGAGTGGGATGCGGCCACGCCAGGGTCCTTCCTATTCCCAAAACTTTATCCCAGCTCTTTTCTGATGGGGAAAGCTGGGAAGGTCTCCAGGTCCTTATCACAGCCCCAAATTCCCCCCAAAATCCTTCTCCTCATCCCCTTTTTCCTGCCGAGCTGGAAAGGGTCTCCAGGTCCTTATCACAGCCCCAAAATCGTTCTCCCCATCCCTTTTCTCCTGCAGGGATGGGGAAAGCTGGGAAGGTCTCCAGGTCCTTATCACAGCCCCAAATTCCTCTCAAAATCCTTCTCCCAATCCCTTCTCCCATTCCGGGGAGGCTGCCAGCGTTGCCCAGATCCATAAAGATTAAATTATATATATACAGAAAAAAAAAAAAGAAAATATTTAACTACACGGAACAATCGTCCCCATTTAATATCCACAGATAAAACCTGGAATTGTTTCCCGAGGAGAACGAGGTAATTCCGGCTCAGTTTTTATGGAGTTTCGGGCTATAAAGTCGCCGTTCCGGAGTCTCCTGGAAGCTGGAGCAAAGGCTGGGCTGGGAGGGGATGATTTGGGATTATTTTAGTTAAAGGCAGGTGGAAATATGGAACAATTACCTGTTAATTCCAGGTTTGTTTTCCCGGGAAAACTCCAGGGAGCAATCCTGCAGTCCTGGATCCGCTCCCATCCCACGTCCGTGTCCTTGTCCTTGCGCTTCCCCGCGTGTCCCTGGGGGATAAAACACCATCAAACAGCAGGAAAACTCCGCGCCAGCGCCTTTCCTGGGAATCACGGAGAACCGGGAGCATGGGATGGGCTTGGGAAGAGCCCAAACCCTTCCTGGGCATCCCCAAACCCATCCTGTTGGGATGCAGGGGTGGAAAAGAGGAAAAACTGGGGGGGGAAGGGAAGGGAAGGGAAGGGAAGGGAAGGGAAGGGAAGGGAAGGGAAGGGAAGGGAAGGGAAGGGAAGGGAAGGGAAGGGAAGGGAAGGGAAGGGAAGGGAAGGGAAGGGAAGGGAAGGGAAGGGAAGGGAAGGGAAGGGAAGGGAAGGGAAGGGAAGGGAAGGGAAGGGAAGGGAAGCTCAAGCCCCGTTCTACTGCAGGCGCTGAATTATTCTCCTGCCACAAATCCCCCGGGAAGCGCTTCGGGAATCCAAATCCACATCCGGGGGTGCCCATCCCGTGCCCCAGAGCCCCCCCCCAAGCCCGCGGCAGTGCCCGGGCAGGCTCCGGCCGCGCCGTGCCCAGCCTGCTGCTGCCCTCTGCCGCGGGGAAGCTGCTGCCAGGGAATTCCTCCTCCTCCTCCTCCTCCCGGGAAAAGCCTCTCCCCCGGGAAACGCTCCTGCCGGGACGGAGCTGCTCAGGGCGGGCAGCTCTGCTGGCACCCCGCGGGCCCGGCCTGCCCGGCTGCTGTGGGAGCGCTGGGCGGGCTCTGCATCCCAGGATGAGGATGCTCGGGATCCCAGGACAGGGATGATCTGGGATCCAGGACAAGGATGCTCTGGGATTCAGGGTGAGGGATGCTCCAGACCCAAAGACAAGGATGTTTTGGATCCCAGGACAAGGATGCTCTGCGCCCCAAGGCAGGGATATTTCACATCCCAGCACAGGGATATCCCACACCCCAGCACAGGGATATCTCACATCCCAGCACAGGGATATCCCACACCCCAAGGCAGGGATATTCCACACCCCACACAGGGATATCTCACATCCCAGCACAGGGATATTCCACCCCCCCCGCGCAGGGATATGTCACACCCCAGCACAGGGATATCCCACACCCCAAGGCAGGGATATCCCACACCCCGCACAGGGATATTCCACATCCCCGGACAGGGATATTCCACACCCCAGCACAGGGATATTCCACACCCCAAGGCAGGGATATCCCACACCCCAAGGCAGGGATATCCCACACCCCAGCACAGGGATATCCCACACCCCAGCACAGGGATACCCCACACCCCAGCACAGGGATATCCCACACCCCAGCACAGCGATATCCCACACCCCAGCACAGGGATATCCCACACCCCAGCACAGCGATATCCCACACCCCAGCACAGGGATATCCCACACCCCAGCACAGGGATATCCCACACCCCGCACAGGGATATTCCACACCCCAGTAGAGGGATATTCCACACCCCAGCACAGGGATATCCCACACCCCAGCACAGGGATATCCCACACCCCAGCACAGCGATATCCCACACCCCAGCACAGGGATATCCCACACCCCAGCACAGGGATATCCCACACCCCAGCACAGGGATGCTCTGCAGGAGCCCCGGGAGCTGTGGAGATGGGCAGGAGGGGTGAAGGTCCTGGGGGGTCTCCCAGTCCCGGGCCGGGCAGGAGAACCGCAGTGGGGCTCAGGGATCACAGTGAGGGGTGCAGAGCGAGCTGGGCTGCGGGGACCAGGAGGGAAGAGCTCAAACCCCGCGGGGATGGGAAACCCTTGGGATGGGAGTGAGGATTTCTCACCATTCCATGACTGGAAAAGGACACTGGGCCCCACTGACCCCCCCCAGGGTCACATCCCTGCCGTGGGGGACCAGAGCTCAGCACCCCCCGAATTCCCTCTGCTCCCAATCCCCCCCCGCTGTGCCCATCCCCTGCACGCCTTCCCAGGCCGTATTAACATAATTAATTAAGCCAGGGGCATGCGGATGATCTAATTACGAACGAGCCTAGATGTGATTTCCCTTTTAATTAATCTGTGTTATTTACACGCGGCAGCCGCCCGGGCAATGTGCGCTCGGGAGGGAGGGGAGGGGAGGGGGTGGCAGGAGGAGGTGACACCTTGGGGACACCAGGACACGGCAGGGACACAAGGGGGGCGTGGGGAGGGGGGCACGGCTGCTTTGGGGTCAAGGCCGGTGACTCGCCCTGCAGGGGGACACGGGGGGGGCCACCACCAAGTGCCACCACCCCGCGGGGATGTGACGCCCCCCGGAGTCCCCAAAGGGAGCTGGGGGTGCCGTGGGGAGCCCCAAGGGACGTGTGGGGACCCCAAAGGGTCCCGGCTGCCGGACCTCACTAGAGGGCAGCAAAATGCTGCCGTTCCCAGGGCTGGGGGCACGGGACCACCTGTGGCCCCGCGCTGGTGGCCACGTCCCCCCTTGGGGACCTTCGGGACTTGGTGGCAGCTCTTCCCAGAACTCCTGGGATTGCAGATCCCTGCACAATTCCCGGGGGATGCTCGGGACAGGGGAGGAGCACCTTGGCTGGGTTGGGTGACACCGAAGGTGACGTTGTGCCAGGGCTGGGGGCCCTGGGGACTGATCCAGAGCCTCCCTCAGGGTGAAAATTGCTCTCCCAAGGACAGGGAGCCCTGGATCCATCCAAATCAGAAGGAAATCAGAAAGAAATCAGAAAGAAACAAAGCAGAAAGAAATCAGAAAGAAATCAAAAGAAATCAGAAAGAAATGAAAAAGAAATTGGAAAGAAATCGGAAAGAAATCAGAAGGAAACGAAAAAGGAATCAGAAAGAAATCAAAATGAAATTAAAGTTAAATCAAAAAGAAATCAGAAAGAAATGAAAAAGAAATCAGAAAGGAATCAGAAAGAAATCGGAAAGAAATGAAAAAGAAACCAGAAGGAATCAAAATGAAATCAAAAAGAAATCAGAAAGGAACGAAAATGAAATCAAAAAGAAATCAGAAAGAAATCAAAAAGAAATCAGAAAGAAATCAAAATGAAATCAAGAGGAAATGCTCATCCTGGTCAGGGATGGGGTCGGTAAAGGCCAATTCCAGCCCGCAGGAAGCTCACGTGTGGCAGCTTTGGAGGCAAACACGGGGCTGACTTTTGTCTGCCACCCTTTCCCATCTTTTTTCCAGCCCTATCCAACATTCCCGAGCTTCCCCGCAGGTGCCAGCGGAGCCGTGTCCCCTCTGCCCCCCGGGAGCCCCTGAGGGCACTAAAACCCCAAAATTCAGAGCGAGGACGCTCCGAGGAAGCAGCGAAACTCCATGGAATGCTCAAACCAGGAATGCTCATCCCTCCCTCCCTCCTCCCGCTCCACAGGCTGGGAAATTCCCCCAAAAGTCCCTTAATCCGCCTGGGCAGCGGCAGTGCCGGATCCTTTTGGGATTAAGGATAATCTATTCATAGCAAGAGCCGGGCGGGGCTGCTGCTCATCCCGGGAGTGGGAATTGATTCCAGGCAATCCCTGCTTTATTCCAGTTGTTTTATTCCAGTTGTTTTATTCCAGGTGATCCCTGCTTTATCCCAATTGTTTTATTCCAGGTGATCCCTACTTTATCCCAATTGTTTTCTTCCAGATGATCCCTGCTTTATTCCAATTGTTTTCTTCCAGATGATCCCTGCTTTATTCCAATTATTTCCTTCCAGGTGATCCCTGCTTTATTCCAGTTGTTTTCTTCCAGATTACCCCTGTTTTATTCCAGGTGATCCCTGCTTTATCCCAATTGTTTTCTTCCAGGTGATCCCTACTTTATTCCAATTGTTTTCTTCCAGATGATCCCTGCTTTATTCCAATTATTTTCTTCCAGGTGATCCCTGTTTTATTCCAATTGTTTTATTCCAGGTGATCCCTGCTTTATTCCATTTATTTTATTCCAGGTGATCCCTGTTTTATTCCAATTGTTTTATTCCAGGTGATCCCTGCTTTATCCCAATTATTTTATTCCAGGTGAACGGGGAATCAGCTTCAAACAGCACACAACGGGAAAACAACGGGAAAACATCCTCAGCTTTCCCTGTTCCGGGGAAATCTTCCTCAGGGACGGGGCTGGAATGTTAAATCGGGGTCTGGCTGGGGAAGGGCCACTTCTCCTGGAATTTTTGGTGGGAACAGTTGGACATTAAACACCTGATGGATCAACCCTTCCACACGAAGGACACAAAACGCAATCCGAGGGTTACAAGTTAAGGACCGCGGGGATTTATTTTTCCAAAAGGCCGGGGCTGAGTCGGCTGGAATGGATCCCTGTGCATCCCAGGCCCTGCCTCTTCCCCACATCCCGCTTCCAACCGTGCATTCCCAACCTCATCCCTTCCCTGGCAAAACCAGGTCACCATCTGCTCTGCCCCTGGCTCAGCGACAGCTCCTGCCTCTGCAGGAGATCCAAGAGCTTTTCCCAGATTCCCGCTCCAAACCCCGCTGACCAACAAGGCCACGAGGGCAGGGACGACGGCAGGCTATGGAATAACCGGAATATTCCCATCCCTCGGGAGATTCCCAATTTCCGACTCCTGGGGGAGTTCTCCCTGCTCCGCTTCCCAGCTTTTTATTTCCATCTTCAAGCCCGCAGCGAAAGGAACACGGAGCAGGCACAGAGGAGACCCCCCCCCCCAGCCCTTCCAAGCTCTGCAATTCCAGCCTCTGGAGCAGAATCCAGGAGGTTTTAACAGCAGGAAAGGCTGGAAAAAAACAGCCAGGGAAAAGCTGCCTCCCCTCTCAGGGAGCCTCCCGGGCCTGGCTCCGGCCCTGCCGTGCCCAGGCGGCTCCAGGCTGGCTCTTTTCCATCTCCTGCTGCTTCCTGACAGCCATTCCCAGGAAAAACTCCTTTATTCCAGCTGGAATCCTTGCTGGAACCCCTTCATTCCAGCTGAAACCCCTTTATTCCATCTGGAACCTCTTCATTCCAGCTGGAACCCCTTCATTCCAGCTGGAACCCCTTTATTTCCAGCTGGAACCCCTTTATTCCAGCTGAAACATCTTTTTCCATCTGGGATCCTTGCTGGAACCTATTATTCCAGCTAGAACCCCTTTATTCCATCTGGAATTCTTTTATTTCCTGCTGGAACCATTTTATTCCACCTGTAACCCTTCTATCCCATCTGGAACCCCTTTATTCCACCTGGAATTCCTTTATTCCTCCTGGAACCCCTCTATTCCATCTGGACCTCCTCTATTCCAGCTGGAATCCTTTATTCCAGCTGAAATCCTTTATTCCACCTGTAACCCCTTTATTGCATCTGGAACTCCTTTATTCCCCCTGGAACCCCTTTATTCCACCTGGAACCCATCTGGAACCCCATTATTCCACCTGTAACCCCTCTATTCCACCTGCAACCCCTCTATTCCATCTGGAACCCCTCTATTCCCCCTGGAACCCCTCTATTCCCCCTGGAATCCTTTATTCCAGCCGGAACCCCTCTATCCCAGGTGCCCCGGAGGCAGCAGCTGTCCCCACTCCCTCACGGGTGACACTCCGCATCCATCCCCGGATCCCGGCACGTCCCGCCGGTTGCCATGGCAACGCTTCGGGAAGAAGGGCGGTTCATTATCAGTTTTTCCATGGAATCAAAAAAAAAAACCAAAAAACCTTGGATGAAATTTTGTTTCTCCCCGCTGCCGTGAAATGTCACGGATTTGTTCCTGAGCCTTCTGCTCTTGTGGATTATCCAGGGCGACTTCCAAAATTATGGGAACCCCTGGGATCAACTCATCCCAGCTTTGGGAATAAGCACAGAGAGCAGCATCCTGGAAAAAAATGCTCCTCTGGGCAATTCCCAGCCTCAAGGACGTGGGAAGTGCCTGTTAATTAAACAGCAAGCAGCTGTTTCCAACGGAAGAAACTTCCCTGCGGAGCAGGGATGCCCTGGGATCCATCCTGGGGAGAGCAGGATTCCAGGGAGGCTGCAGAGCTCCAGGATATCCAGGATGAATCCCGAAATGCAGAGCAGCAGGTTGGTGAGTCAGGCGGCAGGAATGTGAGAAAACCGGGAATGAAACGCCAAACAAATCGCAGATTCCCATTTTTTATCCCCCAGCTCTTTGTGGCGCTGCCAAGGCCCCTTCCCACGCAGGCCAATCCCCCTCTTTCCCCTCGCATCCAGGGTTTTTCAGGATCCCTTCCCCACCCCGCTCTGGGGCTGACGTGTTCCCTGCAGGATGCGACTCCAGGAACGCTCCACAGCTTTTTAAAAGTCACTCAGGAAGCGGGAGCCGGGAAAACGGGAGAGCTGGAGCATCACTGAGAGCTGATCCCTCCCTCCCAGGGCAGGAGATTCCTGGGAAACGCCTGGAAATCCATCCCGCCGCAGCCCTGCCCTGCAAAAAGCCCTTCCTGGAAAAGCTGGGAAAGCGGCATCAGATCCTTGAGTTTCATCCCGGCGGAGTTTGCAGAGCACGTGGAAAAGGGGCCGGGATGGGGTTTGGGAAGGGTCGGTGTTCCCAGGGTGCGGGCAAGTCCGGGATAGGCGTGGTGGGGTTGGAGAGGGATGCCAGGAATTCCAGGTGGGACTGGCACCGTGCTGGACTGGCAAGGGGATAGGGAGCAGAGCCTGGAAGCAGGGAGGGGACAGGGAATGGAGAGGGGAAACAGGGAGGGGACAAGGAGCAGGGAAGGGACAGGGAATAGGGCTGGGAAGCAGGGAGGGGACAGGGATAGGGCTGGGAAGCAGGGAGGGGACAGGGATCAGAGTCTGGAAGCAGGGAGGGGACAGGGAATAGGGCTGGGAAGCAGGGAGGGGACAGGGATCAGAGTCTGGAAGCAGGGAGGGGACAGGGAATGGAAAGTGGGACAGGGAGCGGAGCTGGGATGCAGGGAGAGGACAGGGAGCGGAGTTTGGAAGCAGAGAGGGGACAGGGAATGGAGAGGGGAAGCAGGGCAGCGAGCGGAGCTGGAAGCAGGGAGAGGACAGAGAGCAGGGAAAGGACAGGGAACAGAGTTTGGAAGCAGGGAAGAGACAGGGAACAGAGCTTGGAAGCAGGGAGGGGACACATCCTTCGCTCCCATCCCTGCTCCAAGCCCTGGCAGGGAGCAGGACAGCCGGACACGAGGCAGCCCCGGCTGCTCCCAGCTCGTCACCCTCTGCCGTTCCCTGGGAATGAACACGTTCCCTGGGTGTTTTACGACCCTTTTGTCCCTGGATTCCAGGCGAGCAGGGAACATTCCCTCAGCCCTTTATGGACGGCTATTCCCACCCCTGCGCCGCCTCAGCTCCACGGCAAACACCAGGGAGACCGGGATAACGCGGATTTCATGGAGCGTGGAGCCACGCCGGGAACGCGGGGATGGGACTGAGCAGGCAGAGCTCCGTGTCCTGCCAGGAAATCAACTGCAGGAGGCTCCAAATCCATTTCTCCCCTTCTCCTGGGACGGTCCCGAGGAGGCACGGATTTAATGCTGCTCCCTCCGTGCCCCTGGATCGATCCTATCGGATTTTGGGAGGCTCCCATCAATTAGGGAGAGGCTCCTGCTGCATTAAAGCCCCGAGGAGCCCTCCCAGCCCGACTCCCAAGAGCAATTCCTGGCTGTGTTAATTGCATTTCCAACAGGAGATTGATCCCTGTGAGGTCACAGTTATTCCCGGCAATCAAAAACTGCCAATGGATGAGCGACAGCGAGGGCCACTGCAGGGATCTCTGGAATACCCCAGGAAAAGGGGATGGAGCAGCATGGAAGCCCTTGGTTTTCCGTAGGGATAGGAGGGATGAGGCTTCTCTCCAGGGAGCTGCCAGAGTTACAAATCACAGAGGATTCCTGAAGCAAGCAAGAGGAAAAGATGGGAGCAGCTCCCACCGAAGCCCATCCTGCTCCAAAGATCCCATTCCCAGTTCTGGGGAGGTTGGTTCTGGCAGTGCTCAGGCAGTGGAAACTCAGGAGATTCATGATCCAAGGCTCCACATGCCCGGAATGGTGATTCCTCTGGGATTTCACAGGGAGTAAAACTGAAAAAAGAAGGATTCCAGGGAAGGGAAGGATGTGAGGAAGAGCAGGATGGTGCCTGTGCAGAGAGAAGGCTCCTGAGGCAGGTCGGGAATCCCAGACTTTGGGAAGGGTTAGAGGCCATAATTCAGCTCCTTTAAAAAACTCTGTGCCCAGCTCCTGGTCCAGCTCCAGAGGAAAGTTTTCCTGCTTCCACAGGGACACATTCCCAGAGCTCACAGAGCAGGAAGGAGCAGGAGGCAGCAGGGCAGGGTTTTCCCCCAAAACAAGGAATTGATTTACACGATCTCAAAGTGGAAACAGCCTCCTGGTATCCCAGAGAGGCCAGGATCCTGGGAATCACCTCTGAGCCTCTCCTGCTTTCTCCATCCCGTGTTTCTGGGCCAAGGAGGAGCTGGCAGCAGCGGGAACGTGGCCAGGGAATGCTGAGGCCAGGCTGGGTGTGAAGTGTCCCGCAGGATGCCTGTGCTGCAGCCCAGATCCATTTGCACTCCGCAGGATCCATTCGCAGGGACAACGGGATCCCCTCGGAGCCAGGGCTGGGATGAGGCTCAGCCCTTGCCCTGCTCAGCAGAAATTCCTGCCCTCCTGGAGCTGTGGATGGGCTTTTCCAAGGGGCTGGAGTGGGATCTTGCCACCGTCCATCCCAAGGCGGTGCAGGAGCGTCCCCTCCGGAGGATGAGGATTGGGAACACCAACCCCAAACACCCCCAGGAGGAGGTGATGAGGCTGTGACAGCGTCACAACAGGACCCTGCAGCAGAGCCAGGCTGACAGCAGCTCCTCATCCCAAAATCCCGACGAAACCGGCTTTTTTAACCCCTCTGTTTCAGAGCTGACCCCGTTTTCTTAACCCCGCGACAACTCCCTGCCACACAGGGCTGGTGATTCCCTCTCCAATTCCTCTCTGATCCCTGTGGAGCAGAGCACAGCAGACTTCCCTAAATCCCATTAGCAGCACCATTTGCCTCAGCAGCGCAGCAGGAGCACCTGAGATCCTGGGGAAGCTGCTGCCCTTGGCTCTCCCTCTCCCAGGCCACGCCGCCAGCGGGAGACGCCAAAACCCCTCTTAAAAGAGCAGAAAAAAGAAAATCCATTCCCACCGCAGGCTTTGAGACGCCAGGGATAATTGATACACGGCTCCAGGAGATAAAGAATGAAACCTTTCCTCCTCCTCCTCGAGGCTCTTTGTGCCTGCAGCTCCCAGAGCTGGGCAGCCTCTGACCTTGAGCTCCTGCATTAATGCCGGAGGAGGGATGGAGCAGGGATTGAGCAGGGATTGAGCAGGGATTGGAGCAGGGCTGGAGCAGGGATTGGAGCAGGGATTGGAGCAGGGATTGGAGCAGGGACGGAGCAGGGACGGAGCAGGGATGGAGCAGGGACGGAGCAGGGACGGAGCAGAGTTGGAGCAGGGATGGAGCAGGGACGGAGCAGGGACGGAGCAGGGACGGAGCAGGGTTGGAGCAGGGATTGGAGCAGGGATGGAGCAGGGATTGGAGCAGGGATTGGAGCAGGGATTGGAGCAGGGACTGAGCAGGGATTGGAGCAGGGATTGGAGCAGGGATTGGAGCAGGGATTGGAGCAGGGACGGAGCAGGGACGGAGCAGGGATATCACGCCCAGCACTCAGCCCATCCTCTGGGCTTTCCCTTTCTCCTGGCCCTGCACAAGGGCAGCTTTGTCCTCTGCTCCAGGTTGTGGCAGGCCCGGCTCTGTCCCCCAAAGATAAGCCCGGAGAAAAACGTCACCGGCTCCTCTGACCCCAAACACCCACCGGCACCAAACAGGTGGAATAATTCCAGCGCACGCAGCATCCATCCACAAACAGGAGAGCTGGGAAGAGGATTCCCAGCTCCCAGCCCTGCCTCGGAGCTGAACTGTTCGGGAGGGACAAGCCCAGACTCACAAAGAAGCGGCGCTGCCATCGCTGCAGCTTCCAAGGGCAGAATTCCCAGCGGCTGGAACGCGATTCCCTGAACAGCACAGGGTGACAGGGGACAGCAGGGCAGTGCCAGCAGCACAGCAGAGCCGCCTGGGACTTTGCTCCCGGAGGAATTTCCCACATGTCCGCGCTCGGAGAAGGCTCTGGCTCAGCTGTCACCCAGCGGCGGGGCAGGGGAAGGTGACAAGTGACAAAGAGCTGCCCAGAAGAGCCTCCCGGCCCTGCTCTCTGCGGCAGCCCCAGCTCTGCGAGCACCGCAATTAATTCAAAGCCGGCTTAATTCCAACAGTTCAGTTCCGCTGCCCTGCCTTGATTCCTCACCGAGGCCACGGAATTAATGGGAATTCTTGGATTCGGCTTTCCAGCGGGAGAGGCAGGTGATAAATCAGCTCTGCAGGCACACGGGATTCACCCGGGACAGCGCCATTACCTGGCAACCAGGAGACAGCCACAGCTCACACCCGGTTCCAGGATAACGGGAATGTGTGGGAATCTCAGCTCCCAAGGAAAACTCAGCTCCCTCATCTCCCCGGGAGCCTCGCACACACGTGGGGAGTCGCAGCAGGAGCATCCCAGGAACTCGGCAGCTCTTCCCAGCCCTCCCAGGGCGTTCGAATTCACTGCCATCATTAAGGGACAAAGACTGGAATGTCGGAGCCGGGATGGGTTCGGGGCTGGGGAGGAGCTCGCTGGAAGCGCAGAGCTTTTGTCTGGATTTAAGGGACTCTCCTTGAAAGAATCCCGCTCCCAAAGCTGTGATTTCTGTCACCTCCCTCCTGACCCTTTCCATTGAACATTCCAGGCTGGCTGTGGAGAAAGGGAAGCACGGCCGGCTCGTTAAGGAAGGGACAAAACGACTCCAGCAGGCTGGGATGGATCCCCAGCAGTGAACACAAAGCTTTGAAGGCAGCTCTGAGCGAATCCCGCAGCCCCCATCCCATGTCTGCACACACAGCTCCCTGTGCCACACCGGCAGAGCGGTTTCCTTGCCAACATTCCCGTTTTTTTTTTTAAGAGAATCCCTGTTTTTCCTCGCGCCACTCCACTGACTTTGAACCCCGGGTGTCAGGAATCTGAAGCGGCAGCACATCCCAAATCCCGGCTGTGACACCACGGCCCTGTCCCCTCACCCAGCCAGGCAGGAGCTGCAGGAGCAGCTGGGAAGGTTGGAATTAGCATTAATTTATGGGTGAGGCAGCTCTCAAAATTCCTCTGGATTTTTCCCTGGCAATATTTTGTTCCCCTCCATCCTCTCCGCTGAGGGGTTGTCAGGAATTGGTGGAGCCACTGTCCCTGGAGGCGTTTCAGACACGGCTGGATGTGGCTGACAAGGTCCAGCTGATCCATCAAAGGTTGGACTCGATGTCCTTTGGGGCCTTTTCCAACCTTAACGGGATTCTCTGACCTTGTTTTCGCTGTCCAGGGAGGAGGGAAGGGGAGAAATCCATGGATCATCCCTGCTCCGAGCTGCTGCAGCCCCTGGGTCCAACACACCCCAAAGCCCCTCCATCCCTAGGGATCCACCAGATCCCCATTTTCCCCGATGTGACGGCAGGAAAGCCTCTGCCTCACTGTCAGGGATCTCCCCTCCCTGCCAGGCGCTGGAAGGATGGGATTGAAGCGCTCCTCGGGAACACACCGATCCCAGCCGAGCCCTCGGAAAACCAGGATGCTCTCCCAGCACTCCCAGAATTCCAGCAGCCAGGATCAGATGCCAACACACTGCTGCTATTTTGAACATTTGAACGCTTCCCCCCCAGCCCCGACAGGTTCAGGAAAATTCCTGATCCCTGCTCCAGCTGCTTGTATTCCACGCTGGAATCTCCTCTTCCTTTTATCCTTGGGAATTGGAACACCAGTAAATCTCCAGCCTCTGCCTGTGGAATTCTCCACAGGGCCAGCCAGCTGGAATAACCGGGCCGTGGCACCCAGCAGGATAACGATCCCTCTGGAAAACAGGGACAACGGGAAAACAGGCACCGAGCAGCAGCCCGGGAGGAGTCCCACAGCCCAGGGGGGATTTTCCAGCCAGGGATTCCTGCTGGGCTCCACATTCCCAGCAAACGCTCCGGATGCTGGGAGCTCCCACAGCATCCCATCCTCGGGATTGCAGGGAATTCCCTCAGGGAAGGATTCCAGCCAGCAGCAACTCCTTGGAAAAGCGGCTTTAGGGAACACAGAGGGA
>JACSVZ010000024.1:5364416-5376968 GCA_014706295.1 Lycocorax pyrrhopterus obiensis
TCCCTCTGTGTTCCCTAAAGCCGCTTTTCCAAGGAGTTGCTGCTGGCTGGAATCCTTCCCTGAGGGAATTCCCTGCAATCCCGAGGATGGGATGCTGTGGGAGCTCCCAGCATCCGGAGCGTTTGCTGGGAATGTGGAGCCCAGCAGGAATCCCTGGCTGGAAAATCCCCCCTGGGCTGTGGGACTCCTCCCGGGCTGCTGCTCGGTGCCTGTTTTCCCGTTGTCCCTGTTTTCCAGAGGGATCGTTATCCTGCTGGGTGCCACGGCCCGGTTATTCCAGCTGGCTGGCCCTGTGGAGAATTCCACAGGCAGAGGCTGGAGATTTACTGGTGTTCCAATTCCCAAGGATAAAAGGAAGAGGAGATTCCAGCGTGGAATACAAGCAGCTGGAGCAGGGATCAGGAATTTTCCTGAACCTGTCGGGGCTGGGGGGGAAGCGTTCAAATGTTCAAAATAGCAGCAGTGTGTTGGCATCTGATCCTGGCTGCTGGAATTCTGGGAGTGCTGGGAGAGCATCCTGGTTTTCCGAGGGCTCGGCTGGGATCGGTGTGTTCCCGAGGAGCGCTTCAATCCCATCCTTCCAGCGCCTGGCAGGGAGGGGAGATCCCTGACAGTGAGGCAGAGGCTTTCCTGCCGTCACATCGGGGAAAATGGGGATCTGGTGGATCCCTAGGGATGGAGGGGCTTTGGGGTGTGTTGGACCCAGGGGCTGCAGCAGCTCGGAGCAGGGATGATCCATGGATTTCTCCCCTTCCCTCCTCCCTGGACAGCGAAAACAAGGTCAGAGAATCCCGTTAAGGTTGGAAAAGGCCCCAAAGGACATCGAGTCCAACCTTTGATGGATCAGCTGGACCTTGTCAGCCACATCCAGCCGTGTCTGAAACGCCTCCAGGGACAGTGGCTCCACCAATTCCTGACAACCCCTCAGCGGAGAGGATGGAGGGGAACAAAATATTGCCAGGGAAAAATCCAGAGGAATTTTGAGAGCTGCCTCACCCATAAATTAATGCTAATTCCAACCTTCCCAGCTGCTCCTGCAGCTCCTGCCTGGCTGGGTGAGGGGACAGGGCCGTGGTGTCACAGCCGGGATTTGGGATGTGCTGCCGCTTCAGATTCCTGACACCCGGGGTTCAAAGTCAGTGGAGTGGCGCGAGGAAAAACAGGGATTCTCTTAAAAAAAAAAACGGGAATGTTGGCAAGGAAACCGCTCTGCCGGTGTGGCACAGGGAGCTGTGTGTGCAGACATGGGATGGGGGCTGCGGGATTCGCTCAGAGCTGCCTTCAAAGCTTTGTGTTCACTGCTGGGGATCCATCCCAGCCTGCTGGAGTCGTTTTGTCCCTTCCTTAACGAGCCGGCCGTGCTTCCCTTTCTCCACAGCCAGCCTGGAATGTTCAATGGAAAGGGTCAGGAGGGAGGTGACAGAAATCACAGCTTTGGGAGCGGGATTCTTTCAAGGAGAGTCCCTTAAATCCAGACAAAAGCTCTGCGCTTCCAGCGAGCTCCTCCCCAGCCCCGAACCCATCCCGGCTCCGACATTCCAGTCTTTGTCCCTTAATGATGGCAGTGAATTCGAACGCCCTGGGAGGGCTGGGAAGAGCTGCCGAGTTCCTGGGATGCTCCTGCTGCGACTCCCCACGTGTGTGCGAGGCTCCCGGGGAGATGAGGGAGCTGAGTTTTCCTTGGGAGCTGAGATTCCCACACATTCCCGTTATCCTGGAACCGGGTGTGAGCTGTGGCTGTCTCCTGGTTGCCAGGTAATGGCGCTGTCCCGGGTGAATCCCGTGTGCCTGCAGAGCTGATTTATCACCTGCCTCTCCCGCTGGAAAGCCGAATCCAAGAATTCCCATTAATTCCGTGGCCTCGGTGAGGAATCAAGGCAGGGCAGCGGAACTGAACTGTTGGAATTAAGCCGGCTTTGAATTAATTGCGGTGCTCGCAGAGCTGGGGCTGCCGCAGAGAGCAGGGCCGGGAGGCTCTTCTGGGCAGCTCTTTGTCACTTGTCACCTTCCCCTGCCCCGCCGCTGGGTGACAGCTGAGCCAGAGCCTTCTCCGAGCGCGGACATGTGGGAAATTCCTCCGGGAGCAAAGTCCCAGGCGGCTCTGCTGTGCTGCTGGCACTGCCCTGCTGTCCCCTGTCACCCTGTGCTGTTCAGGGAATCGCGTTCCAGCCGCTGGGAATTCTGCCCTTGGAAGCTGCAGCGATGGCAGCGCCGCTTCTTTGTGAGTCTGGGCTTGTCCCTCCCGAACAGTTCAGCTCCGAGGCAGGGCTGGGAGCTGGGAATCCTCTTCCCAGCTCTCCTGTTTGTGGATGGATGCTGCGTGCGCTGGAATTATTCCACCTGTTTGGTGCCGGTGGGTGTTTGGGGTCAGAGGAGCCGGTGACGTTTTTCTCCGGGCTTATCTTTGGGGGACAGAGCCGGGCCTGCCACAACCTGGAGCAGAGGACAAAGCTGCCCTTGTGCAGGGCCAGGAGAAAGGGAAAGCCCAGAGGATGGGCTGAGTGCTGGGCGTGATATCCCTGCTCCGTCCCTGCTCCGTCCCTGCTCCAATCCCTGCTCCAATCCCTGCTCCAATCCCTGCTCCAATCCCTGCTCCAGTCCCTGCTCCAATCCCTGCTCCAATCCCTGCTCCAATCCCTGCTCCAATCCCTGCTCCAATCCCTGCTCCAATCCCTGCTCCGTCCCTGCTCCGTCCCTGCTCCGTCCCTGCTCCATCCCTGCTCCAACTCTGCTCCGTCCCTGCTCCGTCCCTGCTCCATCCCTGCTCCGTCCCTGCTCCGTCCCTGCTCCAATCCCTGCTCCAATCCCTGCTCCAATCCCTGCTCCAGCCCTGCTCCATCCCTGCTCAATCCCTGCTCAATCCCTGCTCCATCCCTCCTCCGGCATTAATGCAGGAGCTCAAGGTCAGAGGCTGCCCAGCTCTGGGAGCTGCAGGCACAAAGAGCCTCGAGGAGGAGGAGGAAAGGTTTCATTCTTTATCTCCTGGAGCCGTGTATCAATTATCCCTGGCGTCTCAAAGCCTGCGGTGGGAATGGATTTTCTTTTTTCTGCTCTTTTAAGAGGGGTTTTGGCGTCTCCCGCTGGCGGCGTGGCCTGGGAGAGGGGAGAGCCAAGGGCAGCAGCTTCCCCAGGATCTCAGGTGCTCCTGCTGGCGCTGCTGAGGCAAATGGTGCTGCTAATGGGATTTAGGGAAGTCTGCTGTGCTCTGCTCCACAGGGATCAGAGAGGAATTGGAGAGGGAATCACCAGCCCTGTGTGGCAGGGAGTTGTCGCGGGGTTAAGAAAACGGGGTCAGCTCTGAAACAGAGGGGTTAAAAAAGCCGGTTTCGTCGGGATTTTGGGATGAGGAGCTGCTGTCAGCCTGGCTCTGCTGCAGGGTCCTGTTGTGACGCTGTCACAGCCTCATCACCTCCTCCTGGGGGTGTTTGGGGTTGGTGTTCCCAATCCTCATCCTCCGGAGGGGACGCTCCTGCACCGCCTTGGGATGGACGGTGGCAAGATCCCACTCCAGCCCCTTGGAAAAGCCCATCCACAGCTCCAGGAGGGCAGGAATTTCTGCTGAGCAGGGCAAGGGCTGAGCCTCATCCCAGCCCTGGCTCCGAGGGGATCCCGTTGTCCCTGCGAATGGATCCTGCGGAGTGCAAATGGATCTGGGCTGCAGCACAGGCATCCTGCGGGACACTTCACACCCAGCCTGGCCTCAGCATTCCCTGGCCACGTTCCCGCTGCTGCCAGCTCCTCCTTGGCCCAGAAACACGGGATGGAGAAAGCAGGAGAGGCTCAGAGGTGATTCCCAGGATCCTGGCCTCTCTGGGATACCAGGAGGCTGTTTCCACTTTGAGATCGTGTAAATCAATTCCTTGTTTTGGGGGAAAACCCTGCCCTGCTGCCTCCTGCTCTGTGAGCTCTGGGAATGTGTCCCTGTGGAAGCAGGAAAACTTTCCTCTGGAGCTGGACCAGGAGCTGGGCACAGAGTTTTTTAAAGGAGCTGAATTATGGCCTCTAACCCTTCCCAAAGTCTGGGATTCCCGACCTGCCTCAGGAGCCTTCTCTCTGCACAGGCACCATCCTGCTCTTCCTCACATCCTTCCCTTCCCTGGAATTCCTTCTTTTTTCAGTTTTACTCCCTGTGAAATCCCAGAGGAATCACCATTCCGGGCATGTGGAGGCCTTGGATCATGAATCTCCTGAGTTTCCACTGCCTGAGCACTGCCAGAACCAACCTCCCCAGAACTGGGAATGGGATCTTTGGAGCAGGATGGGCTTCGGTGGGAGCTGCTCCATCTTTTCCTCTTGCTTGCTTCAGGAATCCTCTGTGACTTTGTAACTCTGGCAGCTCCCTGGAGAGGAGCCTCATCCCTCCTATCCCTACGGAAAACCAAGGGCTCCATGCTGCTCCATCCCCTTTTCCTGGGGTTATTCCAGAGATCCCTGCAGTGCCTCGCTGTCGCTCATCCATTGGCAGTTTTTGATGCCGGGAATAACTGTGACCTCACAGGGATCAATCTCCTGTTGGAAATGCAATAACACAGCCAGGAATTGCTCTTGGAGTCGGGCTGGGAGGGCTCCTCGAGGCTTTAATGCAGCAGGAGCCTCTCCCTAATTGATGGGAGCTCCCAAAATCCGATAGGATCGATCCAGGGGCACGGAGGGAGCAGCATTAAATCCGTGCCTCCTCGGGACCTCCCAGGAGAAGGGGAGAAATGGATTTGGAGCCTCCTGCAGTGATTTCCTGGCAGGACACGGAGCTCTGCCTGCTCAGTCCCATCCCGCGTTCCGTGGCTCCACGCTCCATGAAATCCGCGTTATCCCGGTCTCCCTGGTGTTTGCCGTGGAGCTGAGGGGCGCAGGGGTGGGAATAGCCGTCCATAAAGGCTGAGGGAATGTTCCCTGCTCGCCTGGAATCCAGGGACAAAAGGGTCGTAAAACACCAGGGAATGTGTCATTCCCAGGGAACGGCAGAGGGTGACGAGCTGGGAGTAGCCGGGGCTGCCTCGTGTCCGGCTGTCCTGCTCCCTGCCAGGGCTTGGAGCAGGGATGGGAGCGGGTGTGTCCCCTCCCTGCTTCCAAGCTCTGTTCCCTGTCTCTTCCCTGCTTCCAAACTCTGTTCCCTGTCCTTTCCCTGCTCTCTGTCCTCTCCCTGCTTCCAGCTCCGCTCGCTGTCCCGCTTTCCCTCTCCATTCCCTGTCCCCTCCCTGCTTCCTCTCCATTCCCTGTTCTCTGCTTCCAAACTCCGCTCTGTTTCCCTGCATCCCAGCTCCGCTCCCTGTCCCACTTTCCATTCCCTGTCCCCTCCTGCTTCCAGACTCTGATCCCTGTCCCCTCCCTGCTTCCCAGCCCTATTCCCTGTCCCCTCCCTGCTTCCAGACTCTGATCCCTGTCCCCTCCCTGCTTCCCAGCCCTATTCCCTGTCCCCTCCCTGCTTCCCAGCCCTATTCCCTGTCCCTTCCCTGCTCCTTGTCCCCTCCCTGTTTCCCCTCTCCATTCCCTGTCCCCTCCCTGCTTCCAGGCTCTGCTCCCTATCCCCTTGCCAGTCCAGCACGGTGCCAGTCCCACCTGGAATTCCTGGCATCCCTCTCCAACCCACCACGCCTATCCCGGACTTGCCCGCACCCTGGGAACACCGACCCTTCCCAAACCCCATCCCGGCCCCTTTTCCACGTGCTCTGCAAACTCCGCCGGGATGAAACTCAAGGATCTGATGCCGCTTTCCCAGCTTTTCCAGGAAGGGCTTTTTGCAGGGCAGGGCTGCGGCGGGATGGGATTTCCAGGCGTTCCCAGGAATCTCCTGCCCTGGGAGGGAGGGATCAGCTCTCAGTGATGCTCCAGCTCTCCCGTTTTCCCGGCTCCCGCTTCCTGAGTGACTTTTAAAAAGCTGTGGAGCGTTCCTGGAGTCGCATCCTGCAGGGAACACGTCAGCCCCAGAGCGGGGTGGGAAGGGATCCTGAAAAACCCTGGATGCGAGGGGAAAGAGGGGGATTGGCCTGCGTGGGAAGGGGCCTTGGCAGCGCCACAAAGAGCTGGGGATAAAAAATGGGAATCTGCGATTTGTTTGGCGTTTCATTCCCGGTTTTCTCACATTCCTCGCCTGACTCACCAACCTGCTGCTCTGCATTTCTGGGATTCATCCTGGATATCCTGGAGCTCTGCAGCCTCCCTGGAATCCTGCTCCTCCCAGGATGGATCCCAGGGCATCCCTGCTCCGCAGGGAAGTTTCTTCCGTTGGAAACAGCTGCTTGCTGTTTAATTAACAGCACTTCCCACGTTCCTTGAGGCTTGGGAATTGCCCAGAGGAGCATTTTTTTCCAGGATGCTGCTCTCTGTGCTTATTCCCAAAGCTGGGATGAGTTGATCCCAGGGGTTCCCATAATTTTGGAAGTCGCCCTGGATAATCCACAAGAGCAGAAGGCTCAGGAACAAATCCGTGACATTTCACGGCAGCGGGGAGAAACAAAATTTCATCCAAGGTTTTTTTTGGTTTTTTTTTTGATTCCATGGAAAAACTGATAATGAACCGCCCTTCTTCCCGAGCGTTGCCATGGCAAACCGCGCGGGACGTGCGGGATCCGGGGATGGATGCGGAGTGTCACCCGTGAGGGGAGTGGGGACAGCTGCTGCCTCCGGGGACCCTGGGATAGAGGGTTTCCGGCTGGAATAAAGGATTCCAGGGGAAATAGGAGGGGTTCCAGGGGGAATAGAGGGGTTCGCAGATGGAATAGAGGGGTTGCAGGTGGAAATAGGGGGTTACAGGTGGAATAATGGGGTTCCAGGTGGAATTATGGGGGGTTCCAGATGGGTTCCAGGTGGAATAAAGGGGTTCCAGGGGGAATAAAGGAGTCCAGATGCAATAAAGGGGTTCCAGGTGGAATAGAGGGGTTACAGGTGGAATAAAGGATTTCAGCTGGAAATAAAGGATTCCAGCTGGAATAGAGGAGGTCCAGATGGAATAGAGGGGTTCCAGGAGGAATAAAGGAATTCCAGGTGGAATAAAGGGGTTCCAGATGGGATAGAAGGGTTACAGGTGGAATAAAATGGTTCCAGCAGGAAATAAAAGAATTCCCAGATGGAATAAAGGGGTCTAGCTGGAATAATAGGTTCCAGCAAGGATCCCAGATGGAAAAAGATGTTTCAGCTGGAATAAAGGGGTTCCAGCTGGAAATAAAGGGGTTCCAGCTGGAATGAAGGGGTTCCAGCTGGAATGAAGAGGTTCCAGATGGAATAAAGGGGTTTCAGCTGGAATGAAGGGGTTCCAGATGGAATAAGGGGTTCCAGCAAGGATTCCAGCTGGAATAAAGGAGTTTTTCCTGGGAATGGCTGTCAGGAAGCAGCAGGAGATGGAAAAGAGCCAGCCTGGAGCCGCCTGGGCACGGCAGGGCCGGAGCCAGGCCCGGGAGGCTCCCTGAGAGGGGAGGCAGCTTTTCCCTGGCTGTTTTTTTCCAGCCTTTTCCTGCTGTTAAAACCTCCTGGATTCTGCTCCAGAGGCTGGAATTGCAGAGCTTGGAAGGGCTGGGGGGGGGGTCTCCTCTGTGCCTGCTCCGTGTTCCTTTCGCTGCGGGCTTGAAGATGGAAAATAAAAGCTGGGAAGCGGAGCAGGGAGAACTCCCCCAGGAGTCGGAAATTGGGAATCTCCCGAGGGATGGGAATATTCCCGGTTATTCCATAGCCTGCCGTCGTCCCTGCCCTCGTGGGCTTGTTGGTCAGCGGGGTTTGGAGCGGGAATCTGGGAAAAGCTCTTGGATCTCCTGCAGAGGCAGGAGCTGTCGCTGAGCCAGGGGCAGAGCAGATGGTGACCTGGTTTTGCCAGGGAAGGGATGAGGTTGGGAATGCACGGTTGGAAGCGGGATGTGGGGAAGAGGCAGGGCCTGGGATGGCACAGGGATCCATTCCAGCCGACTCAGCCCCGGCCTTTTGGGAAAAATAAATCCCCGCGGTCCTTAACTTGTAACCCTCGGATTGCGTTTTGTGTCCTTCGTGTGGAAGGGTTGATCCATCAGGTGTTTAATGTTCCAACTGTTTCCCACCAAAAATTCCAGGAGAAGTGGCCCTTCCCCAGCCAGACCCCGATTTAACATTCCAGCCCCGTCCCTGAGGAAGATTTCCCCGGAACAGGGAAAGCTGAGGATGTTTTCCCGTTGCTTTTTCCCGTTGTGTGCTGTTTGAAGCTGATTCCCCGGTTCACCTGGAATAAAATAATTGGGATAAAGCAGGGATCACCTGGAATAAAACAATTGGAATAAAACAGGGATCACCTGGAATAAAATAAATGGAATAAAGCAGGGATCACCTGGAATAAAACAATTGGAATAAAACAGGGATCACCTGGAAGAAAATAATTGGAATAAAGCAGGGATCATCTGGAAGAAAACAATTGGAATAAAGTAGGGATCACCTGGAAGAAAACAATTGGGATAAAGCAGGGATCACCTGGAATAAAACAGGGGTAATCTGGAAGAAAACAACTGGAATAAAGCAGGGATCACCTGGAAGGAAATAATTGGAATAAAGCAGGGATCATCTGGAAGAAAACAATTGGAATAAAGCAGGGATCATCTGGAAGAAAACAATTGGGATAAAGTAGGGATCACCTGGAATAAAACAATTGGGATAAAGCAGGGATCACCTGGAATAAAACAACTGGAATAAAACAACTGGAATAAAGCAGGGATTGCCTGGAATCAATTCCCACTCCCGGGATGAGCAGCAGCCCCGCCCGGCTCTTGCTATGAATAGATTATCCTTAATCCCAAAAGGATCCGGCACTGCGCTGCCCAGGCGGATTAAGGGACTTTTGGGGGAATTTCCCAGCCTGTGGAGCGGGAAGGAGGGAGGGAGGGATGAGCATTCCTGGTTTGAGCATTCCATGGAGTTTCGCTGCTTCCTCGGAGCGTCCTCGCTCTGAATTTTGGGGTTTTAGTGCCCTCAGGGGCTCCCGGGGGGCAGAGGGGACACGGCTCCGCTGGCACCTGCGGGGAAGCTCGGAATGTTGGATAGGGCTGGAAAAAAGATGGGAAAGGGTGGCAGACAAAAGTCAGCCCCGTGTTTGCCTCCAAAGCTGCCACACGTGAGCTTCCTGCGGGCTGGAATTGGCCTTTACCGACCCCATCCCTGACCAGGATGAGCATTTCCTCTTGATTTCATTTTGATTTCTTTCTGATTTCTTTTTGATTTCTTTCTGATTTCTTTTTGATTTCATTTTCGTTCCTTTCTGATTTCTTTTTGATTTCATTTTGATTCCTTTCTGGTTTCTTTTTCATTTCTTTCCGATTTCTTTCTGATTCCTTTCTGATTTCTTTTTCATTTCTTTCTGATTTCTTTTTGATTTAACTTTAATTTCATTTTGATTTCTTTCTGATTCCTTTTTCGTTTCCTTCTGATTTCTTTCCGATTTCTTTCCAATTTCTTTTTCATTTCTTTCTGATTTCTTTTGATTTCTTTCTGATTTCTTTCTGCTTTGTTTCTTTCTGATTTCTTTCTGATTTCCTTCTGATTTGGATGGATCCAGGGCTCCCTGTCCTTGGGAGAGCAATTTTCACCCTGAGGGAGGCTCTGGATCAGTCCCCAGGGCCCCCAGCCCTGGCACAACGTCACCTTCGGTGTCACCCAACCCAGCCAAGGTGCTCCTCCCCTGTCCCGAGCATCCCCCGGGAATTGTGCAGGGATCTGCAATCCCAGGAGTTCTGGAAGAGCTGCCACCAAGTCCCGAAGGTCCCCAAGGGGGGACGTGGCCACCAGCGCGGGGCCACAGGTGGTCCCGTGCCCCCAGCCCTGGGAACGGCAGCATTTTGCTGCCCTCTAGTGAGGTCCGGCAGCCGGGACCCTTTGGGGTCCCCACACGTCCCTTGGGGCTCCCCACGGCACCCCCAGCTCCCTTTGGGGACTCCGGGGGGCGTCACATCCCCGCGGGGTGGTGGCACTTGGTGGTGGCCCCCCGTGTCCCCCTGCAGGGCGAGTCACCGGCCTTGACCCCAAAGCAGCCGTGCCCCCTCCCCACGCCCCCCTTGTGTCCCTGCCGTGTCCTGGTGTCCCCAAGGTGTCACCTCCTCCTGCCACCCCCCTCCCCTCCCCTCCCTCCCGAGCGCACATTGCCCGGGCGGCTGCCGCGTGTAAATAACACAGATTAATTAAAAGGGAAATCACATCTAGGCTCGTTCGTAATTAGATCATCCGCATGCCCCTGGCTTAATTAATTATGTTAATACGGCCTGGGAAGGCGTGCAGGGGATGGGCACAGCGGGGGGGATTGGGAGCAGAGGGAATTCGGGGGGTGCTGAGCTCTGGTCCCCCACGGCAGGGATGTGACCCTGGGGGGGGTCAGTGGGGCCCAGTGTCCTTTTCCAGTCATGGAATGGTGAGAAATCCTCACTCCCATCCCAAGGGTTTCCCATCCCCGCGGGGTTTGAGCTCTTCCCTCCTGGTCCCCGCAGCCCAGCTCGCTCTGCACCCCTCACTGTGATCCCTGAGCCCCACTGCGGTTCTCCTGCCCGGCCCGGGACTGGGAGACCCCCCAGGACCTTCACCCCTCCTGCCCATCTCCACAGCTCCCGGGGCTCCTGCAGAGCATCCCTGTGCTGGGGTGTGGGATATCCCTGTGCTGGGGTGTGGGATATCCCTGTGCTGGGGTGTGGGATATCGCTGTGCTGGGGTGTGGGATATCCCTGTGCTGGGTGTGGGATATCCCTGTGCTGGGGTGTGGAATATCCCTCTACTGGGGTGTGGAATATCCCTGTGCGGGGTGTGGGATATCCCTGTGCTGGGGTGTGGGATATCCCTGTGCTGGGGTGTGGGATATCGCTGTGCTGGGGTGTGGGATATCCCTGTGTGGGGTGTGGGATATCGCTGTGCTGGGGTGTGGGATATCCCTGTGCTGGGGTGTGGGGTATCCCTGTGCTGGGGTGTGGGATATCCCTGTGCTGGGGTGTGGGATATCCCTGCCTTGGGGTGTGGGATATCCCTGCCTTGGGGTGTGGAATATCCCTGTGCTGGGGTGTGGAATATCCCTGTCCGGGGATGTGGAATATCCCTGTGCGGGGTGTGGATATCCCTGCCTTGGGGTGTGGGATATCCCTGTGCTGGGGTGTGGAATATCCCTGTGCTGGGATGTGAGATATCCCTGTGTGGGGTGTGGAATATCCCTGCCTTGGGGTGTGGGATATCCCTGTGCTGGGATGTGAGATATCCCTGTGCTGGGGTGTGGGATATCCCTGTGCTGGATGTGAAATATCCCTGCCTTGGGGCGCAGAGCATCCTTGTCCTGGGATCCAAAACATCCTTGTCTTTGGGTCTGGAGCATCCCTCACCCTGAATCCCAGAGCATCCTTGTCCTGGATCCAGATCATCCCTGTCCTGGGATCCCGAGCATCCTCATCCTGGATGCAGAGCCCGCCCAGCGCTCCACAGCAGCCGGGCAGGCCGGGCCCGCGGGGTGCCAGCAGAGCTGCCCGCCTGAGCAGCTCCGTCCCGGCAGGAGCGTTTCCCGGGGGAGAGGCTTTTCCCGGGAGGAGGAGGAGGAGGAGGAATTCCCTGGCAGCAGCTTCCCCGCGGCAGAGGGCAGCAGCAGGCTGGGCACGGCGCGGCCGGAGCCTGCCCGGGCACTGCCGCGGGCTTGGGGGGCTCTGGGGCACGGGATGGGCACCCCGGATGTGGATTTGGATTCCCGAAGCGCTTCCCGGGGGATTTGTGGAGAACATGCTTCAGCTGCAGCCCTTCCCTTCCCTTCCCTTCCCTTCCCTTCCCTTCCCTTCCCTTCCCTTCCCTTCCTTCCCTTCCCTTCCCTTCCCTTCCCTTCCCTTCCCTTCCCTTCCCTTCCCTTCCCTTCCCTTCCCTTCCCTTCCCTTCCCTTCCCTTCCCTTCCCTTCCCTTCCCTTCCCTTCCCTGTCCCAGAAAACACAACGTGCTGTACATGTGTGGTGTGTTACAGAACTCAGAGGTTGGTGGATTCCTGTGGATTCACATTACGATCTGTCTTTCCCACATGGAGTTAACTGGTCAGTCTGTCCCTCATTCACTTTATCTCCTGTAGCCTCCCAGTGACCTTATCTGGTGTGTGTGTAAAATCTTTGGATTTGTCCTGGTCATTGGTTTGAAGAAATGTGCAGAGACCTTGATTTTTATATACTTTGTGAGTCTATAAAATGGATTTGTGGAACGACAATCAAATCTCCCAACCCCTGCTATCTTTCACCTTCTGCCAACTGCAACGCTGAGAACCAGATTTTCTGGAGTCTGTGGTTATCTATATCTTTAAGAGGTTTTTTTAAGATTTCTTCCTTTTGAAATGTTTGTCCTGTGCAGTGGCAAAAGGGTTATTTTTGTAACTAGAAGGGCTGGAAATTTACATAAGGAGAGGAAAAAAAACTTAAGAAAACTCAACAAACTCAAATTCTGTGCAGGGAATACCTGCTGTGTTCCTGTTATAAACTCAGCTGTGAGCAGTTATAAGATCCCATCTGTGGGATGAGTTTCTGCTCCTTTACCCCTTCTTTCCCCTCTCTATGGTTCAATATGGTTTAGATTGTTAGTTTCCCTTTCTAATCAGTCTGTTGCAGGTAAAAA
>JACSVZ010000024.1:5381968-5401007 GCA_014706295.1 Lycocorax pyrrhopterus obiensis
GGCCATTTCCTCTCAGTAAGCTCACTCTTCTCACATTAGAAGAGACCGGCCCCACCTCACCACAAGCTCCTGTCAGGTGGATGTGGAGAGCGGTGAGGTTCCCTTGAGCATCCTCTTCTTGAAGCTACACCCAGCTCCCCCAGCCGCTCCTCACAAGACATGTTCTTTGACCTTTCACAAGCCTTTGAGGGGCCCAGAACTGAACGCAGTACTGGAGGTGCGGCCTCACCAATGCGGATTAAATAGAATCACAAAATCAAAGCTGGAAGAGAACCGATGACGGCATGGGGAGCGCGGGCGGGATTCGAACCGGCGGCTCCGCTTCTCGCGCAGCCCCGCCAGCGCCGCATTGGTCCCAGGCGCCGCTGTGAAAAATGGGCCTCGCTGGAGTCACTGCGCATGCGCCGGACGCTCCCCGGCCTTTCCGCCAGGCGGCGGCGCTGAGGCGCGGGAAGGGCTGAGGGGGGACCGGGACCGGGACCAGGACCGGGACCGGGACCGGGACCGGGACCGGGACCGGGGCGGGGCATGGGGACCGAGACTTTGGCCTGCCCGGGTCACAGCGCTGCCCTGACGTACAGGGGTAGTGCCGCTGCGACGGCTCAGCGTGTCCCTCCTGCCACTGTCACCCTGAGGGACAGGCCGCGGTAGTGAGGGCTCAGCGTGTCCCCCCGGCCTTCAGAGAGCAGCAGGGCCTTGGCAGTGCCCTTGTGGGAGCTGAGGCTTCCCCTGTCTGCCCCCATGTTCCTGTGGAGCGGAGCCCACTCTGGGAACGAGCCCTTGGTGTCCCTGTCTTGGCTCTGGAGAGAACACCTGTGGCAGGTGATGTCACACACTGATGAAGAAGGAAAGAAAAGAACCTTAAGGCTTGTGATTATCAGAGCTTATGTGACTCCAGCTATGGCTTTGCAGAGCCATTAAACCCAGCAAAGTGGCGCTGGGCAGCTTCTCTGTGTATTTTGAGGGACAAAGTTTGCTGGTTCGTTTTTTCCTCACTGTGGATCCGCCCTCAATTTTGCCCCTTCATGGATGATTCTTCAAGTTTCTTTGCTGATGGGTTTGTGCAGAGTTGGACTTGGTGGCCCCTTATGGGTCCCTTCCAACTTGAGATATTCTGTGATTCTATAAATGCAAAAACCCTTTTGTGCAGGGGTTTCTGTTACTGTGGTGTGTAGAGGCAGCACTTCACTAGCACAGACACATTCCAGGCACCGCAGCTTCTTAAATTAGTATAAAACGGGCCTCCTATTAATAATTCGACAGTCAGAGCAGGGGAAATGGGAAGACAGCAGCTTTTATAACTGAGGAAGTTCCACATCTCCTCCAGCCTGTGCAGGAAACAAGGGATTCTTATTTATCCACCTCTCCCTGAGCTGGGAGAAGATGCCTCCCCGCGTTTGGGGACACCGCGCTGGTGGCACTTGGTGGCCCTTGGTGGCCCCCAGCCGGGACGGCGGCTCAGAGCGGGTCCTTCCCGGCAGGATTGTGACGGGAACAGACCCCGTTTTCCAGGTGGGATCGGGAAGCGGGTGTTCCACAAGCGCCGCCACACCTGCCCGCGCCGCACGGGGTGCCACCTCGGGCAGCCTGGAGGCCACGCAGCTGTGCGGAGCCTGGGGTTCCCGGCCGGCCACGATCCTGCTCCCACCACGCTCTCTGAGTCACGGGAACCCCGTGCTCCACCCGGGAGCGGGGAAGGGGATCCATGGATCATTCATTAACAGACGTTTCGCCGTGTGCTGGCGCTCCTGAGGGACGCGGTGCTTCCAGCGGGGCCAGGGCGGGACGCACCAGTGTTTCCCACTGTGTTCTTCACCCAGGTCCCGGTTCCGAAATCCCGGTCCCGGTTCCCAAATCCCGATCCCGATCCCGGTCCCGCCGCGGAACCCGTGGGAACCCCCGGGAGGCCCGAACCACTGACCGCTGTGGGGGGGAGCGGGCTGTACCACTGCGCTGGCAGGGTGGGATGCTGGCGTGGAAGGCTCCGCATGCACGTGCGGCCAGAGGGCCGGTCCAAGTGCGCGGGGGCGGCGGGGGGGGGGCCGGGGCGCACCAAGGGTGACTGGGGACGGTCGGAGCCTGCTCAGGGCGAGCCGCCCTCGGGCCATACCAATCCCAAGGTGGGGGGGGGAAGAGGGCTGTACCATGGGGTATAGGGGGGGGTTGTGATAAAAGCAGCGGGATGGAAGGAGCCGCTCTGGTTGCTCAAGGTATTATCTAACCTGGCTTCGAACAATTCCAGGCTCGGGGCATTCCACAACCTGCGCCATTGCCTCGCCACGCTCACAGGGAGGAATTTCCTCCTAATACCTAACCTATATTGCTCCTTGTCCTACCACTACAGTTCCCGACGGAGGATCCCTCTCCGGCTTCCCCGGAGGCCCCCCCCAGACACTGGAAGGTGCTGCGAGCTCCCCACGCAGCCCTCCTTTCCCTAGCCATGCCCCCCACTACCCCCCCCCCGCGGCGCCTCGAATGGACGCGCCCAGCGCGCTGCCCCGGGGCGGGGGCGCGTGTGGGCGGACCGTACCACTCTGCCGGCCGTGGGTGTGAGGGGCGGGCCGTACCACGGGGCCGCGGGCGGGAGGGGGGGCGCGGCCTGTGCGCGAGGAGCCGTGTGGCGGCGCGCGGGCTCTCGGTGTCTCCGGCCGGACCGGGCCCAGCGCAGCCCCAGCCCCGTCACGGGCCCCGCCGCCCGCCCGCGACCCCGCCAGACCCCGCCCGGCCCCCGGCCCGCTCAATGCCCAGGGTGAGGGGGCGACCGGCGGGGCTTCGGGGGAACGGAGGGGACCGGGGGAGGCTGGAGCCGCCGCCCCGGGAGCCGGGGAAGGAGGGGGAATCCCGGGTGTTGCTTGGCGTGTTTGGAGGGGATTCCCAGCTCTGGGGGGGGGGGGGGACTCTGTGGTCTGGGGAGTCTCCTTAGGCCCTTGTGGGTGGTTTGGAGGGGCTTTTGTGCTCTGAGGGGCTGTTTTGGAGGGTCTTGGGGCTGCAGAAAGCTGAGGCGTTGATTTGGGGTGGGCTTGGCGGTCCGGGAGGCTCCCTCTGGGTTGAAGGGCTGGTTTGCGGGGGGGATTTGGGGGTCCACGAGGCTCTGTCGGGGCTGAGGGGCTGGTTCGTGGAGTCCTTCCTGCTCAGGAGGAAATTCCCGGCCTGTGGGGTTTGTTTGGGGGATCCTTCGGGGCTTTGAGGGCTTCCTCCGTGCGAGGAGGAGGTTTGGGGGCCGCTCCTCACCTTTGGGGTCCCTCCTCTGCTTGGGGGCTGCTTTGGGGGGGTGCCCCCCTGGGGCTGGCTGGGGACAGTGGCCCCTGACCTGCAGCATTGGGGGTCCCTTCTACCTGCAGGGCTGGTTTGGGGGGGGGGTCCTCCCTCACCTGGGGGAGCTGCGAGGAGCGGACCCAAGGGGACGCTTTAGGGGAGGGAGTCCAAGCCCCCCTTGCACCCGGTTTTGGGGGGATGTTGAGGAAGGGGGGGCATTTCCTGTGGGATTGAAGCAGTGGGAGGACAAGGAGGCTGCAGGAGGGGTGAATGGGGAGTTGTACCTGGTTTGGGGGTGTTGTACCTGGTTTGGGGGGCGTTTGGAGCGGTGTGTTTGAGGGGAAGAGTGTTACTTATTCCTGTGGGGATGGGAGACAAGTTTGAGAAAAGCTGAGGATTTCTTGGAAGGGAAAGGGAAGCCTCGAGGTGGTCTGTGAAGGGTGAAGGGTTTTTCTGTGTTTAGGGCTGGAAAATAGAGGGGGAAAGGCTGAGGGGGTGGCATTTCTCAGGCTGGAGGGGGGCAGATGGAGCAGGAAAGGAAGGGTGTCCAGGATGTGGTGGTTTTCCTGGGGTTGGAGTGGGGGCAGGGCTGCGAACGCCGGGGCCGGTTTGTCTGGATAAAGGGCTGCCCTGTGGGATTTGGGGCTGGGAGAGGGGGGAGCTGATGAATTCTAGGACAAGCAATGCCTCAGGAAAGCCCTGGCGTGGCCCAGGGTGCTGCCAGTGACCTGCGGGAAGGTCTGAGTCAGGGAGGGGCGGATTTATTGGGAATGTCAGCTCGGGGCGGGCTTTGGGTGAGAAGGAGCTGAGCTTTGGGATTTGGGGCTTTGTTGCACAGGTGAGGAAGTGCTGGAAGTGGCCTCCCCTCAGTCGCATGATGGTTCCTGGGTGTGATTAGTCACGATCTGCATTTTCTCCCGGGGCAGTCTGTGCTCGCCGGTTTCGGGGCGAGGAGGAGGAGGAGGAAGGCAGAAATTTGGCTTTGAAAGGCTCCTGTATAAATGGAAACTCGCCTCGAAACTCCCCGAACGAACCAGGCAGGGTCTGACTCAGAACTGCAGTTAGGATTTAAAGGAGAGGAAAAAAAAATTTAAAAAAAAAAAAAGAGAAACCCACCAGTAGCAGCAGCCAGAAAACTCTGTCTCCTTATGACTCAACATGTAGAAATACTTGGATTTAATCAGCTCAAACCCAGCTGGAGTTAAGGTAGGAGTGTGGATGCACAGCCAGCAATGTGGATCTTACTCAGGGTCTAGTTGTGATTATTTTTTTTTCTAGATACACCTCATAAACTTCAGTGAATGATTCCAGGCTGAATTCCCTGCAGAGATCCATCCTTCTCTTGCACCCCGCAGTGCTCCAGGCTTTCCGTGTGTCAGGGCAGAGCTGAGGGTGCTTCCCTGGCTCCTGCCCGGACTTTGCCCCGCTCTGGAATTCCGGGTCTGTTACCTGTGGAGCGGCCTGGGAGGGAGAGCCGGGTGATTCATGGAAAGGCACGCTCCAGGAGGGTGATCCACAGCTGGAAAAGGTGTAGGGCAAGCAGAGGACTTCCGACAAGAGCGTGGAGTGCCAGGACGATGGGGGACAGCTTCACACTGACACAGAGTGGGTTTAGGGATCAGGGAAAGAATTCCTCCCTGTGAGGGTGGGGAGGGGCTGGGATGGATTTCCCAGAGAAGCCGTGGCTGCCCTTGGATCCCTGGAAGTGTCCAAAGCTGGGTTGGAGCAACCTGGGATAGTGGAAGGTGTCCCTGCCCATGGAATGGGATGAGCTTTGCTGTCCCTTCCCACCTGAACCATCCTGGGGTTCCGGATGGTGTTTGTAGGTTGTGTATTTTGGCCGTGTTTTGGGAGGGCAGATCACGTTGTCAGGGACGTTCCTGCCCTGGCAGAGAGCAGCTCGGTGTTGCCGGTGCCTCTGGATCAGTTTGACAGCTGGAGATTTGGAGCAGCTCCGTGTAAACATTGGAAATCAGCCCTGCTGGCTTGGAGGTTGCTCTTTTTGGGGCAGGTGAACTGAGAGCTGGAACAGCCTGGCAGCTTTTCAGGCTCTTATACAAGAGTATAAAATCCCTTTAGAGAGGCTTTGCTATCATCCCATGGCTCGTTTTGCTGATCGTGAAGGGCTAAATGAGTCTGAAATCTCCTTTCCCAGCTCTGAGACCTCTCCAGGTTGGCTCCATTCGGGTCGCTGTTACTTGTAGCTTTTTGTTGCCCCTTGTTTCTCTCTGCGCTGTGCTAAAAAGTTCAGTTCTTTGCTCTCTCCGCTGAAAACCGAGCTGTGCCCCGGAGAATGGGCTGTGGCTGGGAACAATCGGGACTTTGTGGCGGGACAGTGACATTTATCAGTCAGCCCCAGGCTCAGTTGTCAGCCTGGCTTTAACTCCTCAGAGGAGCCAGCTCCACTTTCCCAGCAGAGGTGGATGGCAAACTCAAATTAGCGAAATGAGCGAGGTGCAAGTGACTCAACTCTGCAGCTTCTGTGTTTTCTGTGTGATTTTTTTGAAGTTGCTTTTAAGTCCTGCTTGACTCGTTAATGGGGTTTTGGTGTTGGGTTTGATATTTCAGCTGGAAGTGTGAGAATATTTAGTCTGAGTTGTTTGGGGGGAGCTGCTGATCAGGCAGGGCCTTGTTTTCAAAGCCCAGCTTAGACAACTCAGCGTTCTCATTTTTAGGAAGGAGTTTTTGATGTCGCAAACAGATTTCTGAAAGTAATTTTTGATTTTACTTGAATGTAATTCTGTGGCTTAAACAAGATTGTAGCTTCATTTTTATTTTATTTTTTTTTTCTCAGCAGGGCCTTTTGCTTTCTACTTCAAACACTTTTAGCAACTTCGACTTCAAACACTTTTAGCAACTTTCAACTTTTTGGGCATGGAATGCAAATAACATTCAAATACATCCTCTAAAAACTTAAGTGATGGGTGGGGAAGGTGTTTTTAAAAAAAAACCCCTGTGTCAGAACAGCACTTTAACAGAGGGAAGAGCATAAAGCACCTTCCTGGAAGAATTACGGCAGTGTCCAGTTGCTTCCCAGTGTTTCCAGGGTGATTTCTGCATCCATTCCTGTTCAGGGACGGCAGCTCAACTTCCCGAGCTTTGCCGCAGGCCTGTCCTCCCCCTGAGCAGGTGACAATTGTCACCATTTCCTGACGTGTCACTTGCGAGTCGAGGCTCCTTTCATCCATCCGGAGGTTTTTGTGTTCCTGCTCGGGCAGATCCGTATCTGCCGCGGCTTTTACACGGCTTTGGTGCGAAAGGAAACGAGTGAGTCACCCCCAGAGCTTGTCAGCGAACTGGGAGGAAACTGGGAGGGAACTGGGAAGGAGCTCCGGCCTCCCGCGGGGGTGGACAGGGTGGAACAGTGAAATTTTTTTGACCTCACCCCTCTCCGGGCACGTGTCAGTCTGAGCAGGCTTCCTTCGGAGAGGGTTTCCAAGGAGTTCATCCAAAACCGTTTCGTTCCAGGGTTTTTCTCCGTGTGCTAGGAGAGGATGTTTTAAAAAAGATCTTTTAGGTTCTTCCTAATTTGTGTTTTAAGGCTCGTTTTGGAGGTCTCTGACTTCTTTCACTTGGGAAAGGCTCCAGGTGAAACATTTTAGCAGTGTAGGGGTCACTCAGTGGGGAATTTTCAGGAAGGGGAAGTGAAACCTGGCCTGGGCAGGGTGGCAGGAAAAAGCCCGGTGCTGATTTCTCGTGTGGAAATGCCAGAGATTTTACGGAAGAGGAAAATCCAGCAGCTCATCAATTTAACGCTGAACGTGGATTCTCCCTTAGAGGAACAAAATTATTTGGGCCGGCTCGAGGCCTTCCAAACACCCAAATATCCTTTTAATTCCGAGTAACAAATTAGCAGCGAGTGCTGTGCATCCTGTGCCCTGGGGCGTTTGGAAAGGGGATCCCGGTGACCTTTCCAGGGGGATCCGTGTTTTGCAATCCCTGGAAGCTGCAGCTGTTCCGAGCTGTTTCTCTCTCTCTGTTCAGCTCAGTTTTGGAGGAGCTGGTGGAACTGGGAATTCTTCACGGTGTCATTCCTTGTTTTTCATTTACCCTGGACTGGCGTTGGCTCAGTCCAGAGCCACTGGCTCTGCTGGAATCTCTGATTTAGGAATCAGTGCCACAGCAGCCTGTGGAGATGGAGAGCGTGGGTGTGTTGGCTTTTCACTTCCAGCCATCTCCTGTCAAGCCAGGAATTCATTTCCCTGATCTCCCCTGATGAGTTGTTACCCTGATTGATTTATGCTGGTTAATGACTGCCCTTTCCATAGGTTTTCAGCTTATTTTTGCCCATTCATGGGATTTTAAAAGAAATTCCTCTCAAATTTGCCTTGGATCAGGCTCTCCCTGGCTGTGAGTGAGAGGAGCCCAATCCTGGTGGGATCTCTGTGTGTGTTCACTTACCACTTCCCTAAATCCCTCCCACCTCCACAGATTGATAACCTCTCCATCTTGATTGATAACCATTCCCTGATAACACCACCAGGAGCCGCCTCCCGGGCACATCCTTTCAGCCCCAGGAATGTTTATTCCCGGCTGTTTGTCCTGCTGGGTCTCTGCTTTTCCTCCTCCTCCTCTGCTTCCTCCTCGGATGTTCTGCTCCCTTTTCCAGGCCAGCCACGTCAAACACGCTGTCGTTTTTTGGTTCCTCTCCCATGTCCTATCTCGCTTTCTGCCTATAAAATCTGAAGGTTAATTGGCTGAAAAACGATTCCTTGTTTGCTGCTGTCCACAGACCTGGTTACAATTTATTGCCATCAGTTCTCTTGGGGCTTTAAAGTGCAAATTTATTTGGTAACACGGGGAGGGAGAATTTTTAAAGTATTTACTTGGGGAAATCAGAAGTTGTAGACGATAAGTTTTCGTTTTCTTCATTAGAAGCCTGATTTTTCTTTTTAAACTTGATACCAATTATCAAATTATCAAACGTTGATAATTTAAAGTAACCCAGACTTTTAAAATTAGACCTTGTGTGCTACATCAACTCCTTATCCTGCTGGAAATAACTTTTTCAGGCTTAAATACAGTGCTTCACATTTTTAATCACTCCTGAGCTAGGAGCTAATTAAATGCTTCAGGAATATTCCTTTGGGAAGGGGAGCCAGTGTCATTCCTGTTTTTCAGAGGAGCTGAGCCACTCAAAAAGACTTGGCCAAGGTCACCAAGGAGTTGGTGACTCCTTGCCACGCTTAGGACACGTGGAAATGAGATATTCCAGTTCTTAATGACCTGGTAAATTGTTTGCACAACTGCCTTTTAAAAGAATCGGGGTGAAATTCCCTCTTTGATTTGAATTGTATCCAAAATGCCCCTGATTTGATACAACTTCCAGGGCAAAAATAGCTCTGGGTGAGGCTCTTCCAACCCAAATCTTGGAAATCTAGGAATGGAGGTTCTCCTTTCTCCTCATTTTGCCATTAAATTATTTATAAAAGCATTTTTATTATCCTTAATTAAGTTCTAATTGGGCTTTCACCTCGACATTTTCTATGATCTATGAGACAGTGAATTGATAAATGTAAGGACTCGAGTCTGACGTGTTTAGAGGGCACTCTCCCATCTGGGCTGAGACTCCATCCTGTGGATAAAACATTCCAGGATTCACCATGGAAATTTGTATTTCAGTCACTCAGAGCAGGAGCCGCGTTAAGGTCGGGGGAGGTGATTGAAAATAGCTTTTCTCTTGCCCCTGGCAAGCTAATTAATATCATTTTTGGCACTGCAAGCTCTACTTTAAGGGAATAATTGCTGTTCTTTGGGTGATTTTTCGACTTGATGGCAGTGAAAAAGGTAATTTCGTGGTGCTTAATTTGCCTGTTTGAAAGGGAGGATCTCATTAAGCACTGAGCACTGCACAAGTTTGGGAGGGGAACTCCGTGGGGGTGTGTTTTTCCCTAATTATCCTCACTCGGCTGTGCCACGTTGACCTTTCCACTCCAGTTACAGAAGTTGGTGACTTCTGGCTGCAGGGTGGGATTTTATCCATCTCATTTCAACCTTTTTTCCCTCAAAAAAAAGAAGCGTCAGCAGCGATTCCTTGGCTTCGTTATTTTTAAAAGCACTGAAAAGCCACGTTGATAATTGAATATTTCACTCCTGATTTGAGTGAAAAGTCCATTTTCATCCCCCTAAATTTCGTGGTTCCTTCCATCCTTTAGTGCTGAAACATTTGTATTTTGAATTTTGGGTCTTCAAACCGGCTGCCTTTAAAGCCCAGGTCTGTAAACAGAGATAAGGCTGCGAATAACCAAAAGTTATGATGGTTATAACTGAAATAATTGAGAATAACTAAAAGTTATTGCAGCTAAATGACCATTTGGCCATCACTTTGATAGATTTCTGGAGGATATTTCGACTTGGGTGAAATTTATCTGCTAGCAAGAGCTCAAACACGTGAAAAATTGATTATACTCTTATTATTTTTTTTTTATTCTGCTCCTGCTGCTGGTTTTGTTCAGAAAATAGAGCCACAGCAGTGCTATTTTTTATATATTTGGGCTCCAGCCAAGCAGGTGGGGCTGTGCCTGTGACATTTCCAAGTGTGTGCTTGGCTTTGTGCTGTTCTCTGTTATTCCAGGACACCTGGTTGGGGACACAGAGAGAATTCCTTGTTCTTGGTGGCTCCAAGAGCAGGAATTACAACAAATCCCGAGAGAATATTCACAATATTTGGGATTAGGGCTCTCAGAACTTCTATTTATTTGGGGTTTTTTTTAGTGCTGGCCTTAATTTTGAGTTTCTCTGGGCGGGTCAATGATGGAAAGAGAAGCCACCAACGCTTTTCCCGCTGTTTTTCCCCGATTCCAGGTGTTCTGTTGGAGGATACTTGGCACATTTATGGCGATTCTGAGCGTCAGGGCAGACTTCTGCCAGGCCCAGCACAGCGCCCTGGCTGCCAAGTGAGCTGAGGGGGCTCCCCAGCGTGTGTGTGCCAGAATTCCCTTGCCTTGAAGCCTCCGGGAACGCAGCGGGACGCGCTCAAATTTATGGGATATCTCCTGCCCGTTGGAAGCAGATTCCTGTCACTGACTCTGGCAGAACTCAGCGCCAGGAAAACGAAGTGGAGACAAAACCTGCCCTTACTTCCTTCGCCTCACCAGTGCCTAAATGTAGAACAGGCTGCCTAGTCTTGCGTGTAGTCGGAATTTCGGGAGTCTGAAGGATAACACCCGCCAGGAATCGAGGATTCTGAAGCAAACCTGCTTTTTCTAGGAGCAAAATCCCTGAGGAACAAACCCGTCAAAGCAAGCTCTGATCAATCCCAGGCATATTAGTGGTCTTTTTGATGTTTTCTGCTGTGAAACGTTTCCAAGGTCATTGATTTTTTTTTTTCCCCCCTTTATTTTTCCTTTTTTTTTTTTCCTTTTTTTTTTTCTTTTTTCTTTTTTTTTTGGCCCCTCACACGTTTTCTTTGCCATTATGAACCGTCCAGCCCCCGTGGAAATTACTTACGAGAATCTGCGTTTCCTGATCACTCACAACCCAACCAATGCAACCCTCAGCAAGTTCATCGAGGTAAGGAGGCCAAAAAAAAATTCCCGAATTCCTCAGAATTCCTGCTCAGGTGCTGACCAGTCCTTCCTCACCTCTGCTGCTCAGTGCTTTGCCTGTTACCTGAAATTTAAGGGGTTTTTGTCTTCATTATTCACATTCTCCTCACAGTATGAGGAGAGAAGCCACTGGTTATTTTTTTTTTTCTGAGCCACTGATGATTTTTTTTCTGAATTCCTGCATTTCTTGGCTTGAAAGAGCTTCAGTTTTGGGATACAAACACCCTCCCCACCTTTGCCATCAAGGATTTACTCCTTGGACAAGAGTAATGGGTTCAAAGTGGAAAAGGGAAAATTTGGGTTAAATATACAGGGAATTGCTCCCTGTGAGGGTGGTGAGGGGTTGGGATGGAATTCCCAGAGAAGCTGTGGCTGCCCCATCCTTGGAAGTGTCCGAGGCCAGGCTGGATGGGGCTTGGAGCAATCTGGGATAGGGGAAGGTGTCCCTGTCCCCTGCAACTGGATGGGCTTTAAGTTCCCTTCCCACCCAAACCATTCCATGATTCTGCTGTTCTTGTCCTGGTTTTTGGATATTCTGTGACTCCAAACGTTCTTTTTTATTAAATAATGCACTGTTTTTAATAAATCAACCCATTGCTCAGCTGCTGCTTTTCAAGAAGCGGGTAAGAGTTGGAGCTGAGCTTTCTCTTCCCTCAGAGGATTAAACACAAGACTCAAACTGAAGCTGAGATTTACAGGGTGAGTTATCCAACTCCCCTGTCCGTCCCAGAACTGTCAGGGGTTTCAGGTGCCAGAACTGATCCGTGAGAAGTGGCCTCTGCTGGGTCACCCTGCGCTGTGGGTCGCGCTGTGACTGACACGGTGACATCTTAAATACAGCAAAATTCAATTTTCTGCACGAGCGGCAGATGGGTTCAGCAGAGGAGCAGCAGCTCAGTGGATTTCACATCTTTGCGCCCTTCTGGCTTCTCTCAAGAGGGTTTTTATCTGCTGGGTGCAGGTCTTTGTCATTCCAGAGGGATCCTGTCATCTCCAGCTGGTGTCTGAGTGTCCCTTCACGTGGATCTGCTCAGATATCACTGCTGCATTTTCCCTCACAGCCACGTTCTTTTCTTTTTATTTCCCCCCCCCATTATTGAGAATTTTCTTCCTTTTCCAGGAGTCTCTCTGCAGTAGATACTCCTGCTAATTGTGAGGTGCAATAAGGATTCAGCTCACACTCCAGAGGAAATTCTGCTTGGTTTATGAACCTTCAGAGTGAACTGGAGCAGCTTTTTGTTTGATCCTCTGATTCTTTATCTGGCACCGAGTGCTACTTATAGTGCATTACCAGGAAGCTGGAATATGGTGGGGTGTGTGTTCTGTTCCTCCCTGCCTCCAAATGTCAACACTGGCTGAAGCAAACAGTCCCAGGCTTCTATTTAAAGAGGAGAAGAAGCTGCTTGGAGGATTTGAGCAGCTATTTTAACTTTGCTCTTATAATTGCAATTTTTTCCCCCCTCAGAGATGTTTCTCTTTTGTCCTCTCTCTTGTAACTCGTCCTCACAAACTTTATCCCTTGCTCCTTCCTTGGGCAGTCACCTCAGTGCCCTGAAACTGTGGAAAATGTCGAGTTTTGTAGCTGGCAAAAAGAGATTTATAATTCAGCAGTGCTCACATGTTTTCCTTTCTCTTCAAGGAGCTGAAGAAGTACGGGGTGACAACCTTGGTGCGAGTTTGTGATGCCACTTATGATCAAGCTCCAATCGAGAAAGAAGGAATCCAAGTTCTAGTGAGTTGCCTTGAAATCTGGCTAAAAATGTGAATTTTCATGTCTAGAACTTGTGGGGATCTCTTTGTGCTTTGGGGCTGGTCCAGCTTGGCCAAAAGTAGCACCAGGTAAAGGTGGGTTTGAGAAACTCACTGGACCTCTGTGTATTTTTGGATTTGTTGAGATATTTTGTTTGCTTTTTAGTGATTATTTTGGTAAAATCTGGTGTTCAGCCCTGTGGTTCAAACCTGGTTTGATCCTTGTCTCTGGCCACGGCATTTTTTGGCTTTGCTCTTGGTTTTCTCAGGACGTGGATAAAATTCCCTTTCCTTGCTCTTGCAGAAAGCTCCACTTTTTGAGCCTGTGGGTGACACATTAATACAGATTTCTGTGGAATGGCTGCAGCAGGAGAGAGCCATGGAATCCTGGAATGTTTTGGGTCGGAAGGGACCTTAAAGCTCATCCATGCCATGGGCAGGGACACCTCCCACTATCCCAGATTGCTGCACCCTGGCCTTGGACACTTCCAGGGATGGGGCAGCCACAGCTTCTCTGGGAATTCCATCCCAGCCCCTCCCCACCTTCCCAGGGAAGAATTCCTTCCCAAAATCCCATCAAACCCTGCCCTCCTGACCTCTGACTGGCACTTCCCAGTTCAGCAGGTGGAATTCCTTCCCTGCTTAATCACAGCTGCCATTGTGCAATGGTGTCTGGCTGTTCCAGGGGAGGTTTTTTTAAGAGGTGTGTGCTCACCCCGAGCTTCCAGGCGGTGTTTTTCCAGGCAATACTTGGGAATTATTAGAGTGTGCCTGATACAATCAGTTTATTTTGCTGGAGTGAGTAACACTCGGGTGTTGTGAGGGCAGAAATTGCACCTCAGCCTTCCTGCAGCTCTCCCCATTGCCTCTTGCTTTCCGTGGCTCAGCCGGAGGAAAACTCCTGCAGTTTTCCATGAGGAGAAAAAAAATGATATCCTGGCATATCAGTGCAAACTCCACGTCCAGGTCAGTCAGGTTTCTTGGCTTCCAGCCCTGCAAAGCTTTTTATTCCAGTTCCAGGCAGCCACGTGGGCCTCGGTGTTGTTGGAAAAGTCGTTCCTTGCAGGGCTGCCCTCTGGAATTGCGTTTTTCCTCCTTCCAGAGCCGTCTGGAGCTTGGGCACGGAGGTGGTTTTGGACACACTGCTGTGAAACCTCTCCCTGGGACACTCCTCAGGCTGCCAGAGGCTGGAAGGATTAAATTGTGCTGCAGAATCCCTCTGAGCCCTAAGTTAAGCTGGGGCTTGGGAGAGAATTCCTGTGCCAGAGGGGAGATTCTTCCCGAGCTGGGATGGAATTCCCACCTTTTCCAGGCCGTGGGGCAGCTGCTGCAGGAGCTGGGCAGTGCTCTGGAGCCTGTGTTTCTAAAATAATTCAGGGTTTTTTTGTTCTCAGGAAGATTTAAAACCTCAATTTTGAACCGAAAGCTGCTCTTTGAGGAAGCTTTGCTAACAAAACTGGAAATGGGGTTTCCTGCAGCTCTGCCATGGTGTGGAGCCTCTCACTTTGAGCAGAATCTCCTGTCTGAAGACATTTCCCTCAGCCTAAAAAGCCTCATGACGCTGCTCCAGGAGGGAGATCAATCCAGCTACTCTTCCCCATGAATTCCTGCTTTTTTCTTGTTTTTTTTTTTTTTTTCCAGGCAGAGCCCTGTCGCTGCTCAGAAATGGGATTGAGTTACCCCTGGCTGAGAAAATAACACCTCGCTATTTAAAGCTAATATTTGCCTGTAAAAAAGAACATTACAGATTAAAACCACAGCCTGGGGGGAGACCAGTGCCTCTTTCAGCACCATTTAATGTCTTTTTTAGCCCCGCTGAGGTCAAAAACTCGGCGAAACCCCTGAAAACGAGGATGTTTTGGCAAAGCTGGGAGCGGATCACGGGTAGAACGTGGCGGCTCCGGAGGTTTTTTCCAGATGGCAGAGTGAGAAAGTAGGGAATGAGCTGTTCCCTGGGTGCAGGAGTACTATTGCACGTGTTTGTCAGCAGGGCTGGCATCCAGGAGCTGGGCATGGATTTAGTTCCCGTGGGCTGCGTTGTGTTCGTGTGGCGGGGCTCGGAACGCGAATGCGACGTCGGGAAAACCGGGAGGGTTTTTTCTTTTTTTTTTTTTTTCCTGGGAGGAATTTTTTTTGGCAACCAGAGGGGTTGTGGTGGCTTTGTTCATCTTCAGGATCCGAGGGATGTTTCCTTGTTCTCCTTCTCTCACTCCTTGATTTATTGGATCGGGTTTTCTTTACCCTCTGTGCCTCCCAAGAGCCGCCACCAGAAGGGCACTTCCTCCTGCCTGTGCCCTGTTGGAGGTGGGAATTCCTTGCTGTGGGATTCCAGGATGGAAGTGGAAGCTGTGGGCTCATCCTGCACAGATTCAGGCAGCTCTGGGAGCTCCTAATCCCAGTATTTTTGAAGAAAAAGTTCTTTGTCACCTCAAAGTTCCGTCACTTCTTCACCACCTGGAGCCAGGACAGACCCAGAGCTGTTGGGCTATTCCAGAAAAGGGAAAAGAGGATAAATCCCTTTCCTTTCCTGCCTCTGCCCCTTCCCTCTGCTGCAGGGAGAGCTGTGTTTTCCCTTTGTGCAATCCTGGTTATTAATCACTGTTTTCACTGTGCAGCTCAGGGATGGCTTTTCTGTCCTGTCCAGCAGGAATCCAGAGGTGGCAGAACTCGGAATAAGGAAAAAATTCCTGCGAAACTCTGCTGCAATTCCTTCCCTGGTGCCAGAATTATTCTTGTTCCTCGTTCTGGGCTGTGTTTTATCAGTGCTGGGATGCTCTGGGATCGGCTGGGGTTGATTCAGGCCAGCCCAGGAGTTGTGTGGATATGAAGGAAAGGATTTAATTGAATTTAAACACAGAAATCCCCTTTCAAAAGCAGCATCCTGCAGTCTGTACCTCTCTTCCTGGGACAAAGGGGTGCCACAGCCCTAAAATAATCCAGGCAGCACTGTGGGATTGAGTGGAAAATCCCATAAAAGCCTTTTATTAGAAAGAACAAGTTTTACTTGCTGATCTTATTCCTGTGGCCTTTTATTTCGCTGTGTTGTCCCAGATATTTTTAATTTTCCAAGTACTTTAACAAAGGAGTTCTCTGCACTCTTCAGGCTTGGAGAATTCATCCCATATAAAGTTATTTCAGTATTTTTTGGGGTTTTGTAGCTCTCAGGCTCACTCCCACCTTGCAGCACATTTCTGAGCTGTGTTTGCTCTTCAGCAAGTGTTGAAGTGCCTCTCAAAATGAAAACTCCGGTGGTTTTCGGGTTCAGAGAATATTATTTCGTCAGAACCTGTTCTTAAAGTGCTCCAGGAAAGGGGGGTTTTTGTGCCTGATGAGGGGGAGAGGGCTCCTTTCAAAGCAATTTCCTTCCATTTCCAGAGCTTGTGGAATAATCCAGGAGTTTTCGTGGTAAAATACATCACAATCATCTAAAGAAAAGTGCTAAATAACTACAAAATACTATTTTTTCCCCCCTTTACATCCTTTCTGCAGCACTCCCCACATCCAAGAAAATGATAAATTGTGGGGTGTTGTGCTTGGGCCTGAAAGGGAAGATGTGGAGCACAAATTCCAGGAGAGTTGTGTGTCCTCAGGAAAATGGAAGCTGCTTCCCATGGCATTTTTGATTATCGATCTTAAACATGGCCTGGATTTATTGCTGGCTGCCCCTTCAACAGCAAAAATGTGACTTTTTGCCATTATTTAAACCCCTTTCTGCTTGTGAATGTGGGGGTTTTTTTTCCAAATTAAAACCACCCAGGTGGTTGGGAACTCCCTGATTCAGGAGGAGCTGCTCCGTTGGAATCGGGAATTTTTAGGAGCAGCTTCTCCTCCACAGAGCCTGAAGCACAAAATAGGATTTTAAAAGGAACTCTGCGGCGTCCTCCTCTCTCCCGTGTTGATTTGAAAACACCTATTGATTTTCACATCTTTTTTTAATAAAAAAGGGTTTCAAGGGCAGCTATTTTTCTAAAAAACCCTTCACTGCAGAGGAGTTCGTGTGGGGTTTATTGCAGAGTGCAGTTAAACCCTTGTTAAACATTTCATCTTGCGTTACAATATCGACCCACAAACTCCTGTGCCGCCAGAAAAACACCCCCAAAACTGTATTTATTTCCCTTTTTTTCTTACTAAATCCAGGATTCTTCTCCCGCTGCTGGAGGTTGTGGATTTCGTGGAATTTTTGAATTTTTTTCCCCCCTCAGGACTGGCCGTTTGATGATGGAGCACCACCCCAAATCAGATCGTGGAGGACTGGCTGAACCTTTTGAAAACCAAATTTCGGGAGGAGCCCGGATGCTGTGTGGCTGTTCACTGTGTGGCAGGCTTGGGAAGGTCAGTGCTCTGCTCTCTCGGCTCTAAATTGGCTTAAAATTTCATTTATTTGGCAGCTGGGTGTTTAACAAACCCCAATTCTCGGTTTTCTCCCGAATAATTTAAGCCAACAACCTCAAATTGTGTCATTAAAGCAGCAGGGACTTAGTGCAGCTTAAAAATACTCAGCGATTTCATATACTCTGATCAAAAACCTTGGAGAGGTGGCTCAGAACACTTCATGGATTCATTAATTTAAAAAATATTCCGAAAATCATTCATTTCAAAGCGTTATGAATTCATTAATTTAAAAGTATTTGTGCTAAAACAATGAAACACTTCTGTGCTACGTCACACACATATATACGTTTTTTATAAGTTTTTTAAATTGCCTTCTGTTTTCCACTTTATTCCACTTTATTTTTCCTTAATTTTTCCTTAATTTTTCCTTAATTTTTCCTTAATTTTTCCTTAATTTTTCCTTAATTTTTCCCTTAATTTTTCCTTAATTTTTCCTTAATTTTCCTTAATTTTTCCTTTATTTTTCCTTAATTTTTCCTTAATTTTTCCTTAATTTTTCCTTAATTTTTCCTTAATTTTTCCTTAATTTTTCCTTAATTTTTCCTTAATTTTCCCCTGTTTTTCCCCCTATTTTTTCCCCATTTTCCCCTATTTTTTCCCCCATTTTCCCCTATTTTTCCCCCTTCTCTTTTAGTCTATTCTATTTTATTCAAGTGACCTTTGAGTTTCAAATTCACACTTGGGGAGTGAATAATTGTATTTATGCAGGTGCAGGGTGATAATGGGAGTAATTCCTCCTGAATTTTTTTATTTTAGCCACATAAATTCTCCTGTTCCTGGCACCTCTTTAATCCTTGTTTACTCCACCCTTAGAGGTTCCTGTTGCCCTGTGGGGTGAGCATCAATCCAGGAGAAAAATCAATGTATTCTGGGATTCCTGCTTGCTAAAACACTTTTTTTTCACTTAACTGACTTCCAAAATGAAGATCCCAAAGCAGAAAATTCTCCTTATTCCTGTTCCTTTACAGAATTAGTTAAAAAAAAAAAAATATATATATATATAAAGCCATGTGTTTGTAGCTCTGCCTCTGTACAGCTCAATCCCCGCTGTAAAAACCATTCAAGGAGATGTTAAAAAGCAGAAAATCAGCTTCAGGCGAGATAAAAACCCATAAAAATCCACGATTATTACCTCACACCCCAACCACTAAAGAGCCGCTATTGATTTTGATTTCCTTTGCAAGCAGAGCTCCCTTCCAAAAAACCATTTTACATCAGGCCAAACTCCTTCCTGTGGGTAATACTCCAAGAAAAAAAAAACAAAAAAAACCAAACCTTTCAGCTGCTTGTTGGGAGAGGAATTTGATGGATTTTGAAGGGTTCCATTTATTGTTTCTGGTGGATCTTCCTTAAATATCGATTTTTTTCCCTGCAGGGCTCCTGTTCTGGTTGCACTCGCTCTCATTGAATGTGGAATGAAGTATGAGGATGCAGTTCAGTTTATAAGGCAGTAAGTGAAAATTCCCTTTTTTTTAAATTTTCTTTTAATTTTCCCCCAGGGATCTTTCATTCTGGTGGTTTGGACTGGCCTGTTAAGGAAGAAATTTGGGGTTTTTTTAGGGGTTTTTAGCCTGAATTAATGGCACGGCTTTGCCATAAATCTGGGCCTCGTGCCTTTCCCTCTCTTCAGAGGGGAGGGTTCTCAGGTGATTTTTCTCTTTCTGTTCAAAATCTGGGTTTAAATGTGGAGAAAAACCTCAAGTATTTCGATTTTTGTGAGGTAAAAAGGGTCGAGGTTGGGGTTGTAAAACTTGCTGCAACTTAATGAGGATTAACAGGTGATCTCTCTCTTTAAAATCTGGGTTTAAATGTGGAGAAAAACCTCAAGTATTTCGATTTTTGTGAGGTAAAAGTGTCGAGAATAGGGCTGTAAAAATTAATTCTAATTAATGAGGGATTAACAGGTGATCTCTCTCCTTAAAATCTGGTCTTAAATGTGGAGAAAAACCTCAAATATTTCGATTTTTGTGAGGTAAAAAGGGTCGAGGTTGGGGTTGTAAAATTTGCTGCAACTTAATGAGGATTGACAGGTGATCTCTCTCTTAAAATCTGGGTTTAAATGTGGAGAAAAACCTCAAATATTTCCATTTTTGTGA